>JH431229.1:12254-28281 GCA_000239455.1 Strigamia maritima
TTTTTGTTTTACAATTTAAAAGTTGCCACCAAACGACCAAACGAATTAAAGGCCGCCCTCGAATTATGGCCGCACCCCTCGCCCACAATTTGTAATAAAGGCCGCGGCCTTTAATCGACAAAATACGGTATATCGTCATCATCATCCTCATCCTCATTGCACCTTTTCAATGGTAGCCATTTGCAAAAAAATATTTCAGACAGTCGCCATTTGTAATATGATGTCATTAAACAAACCATGTGTACCACATTATTCCCAGTCTGAATTTTCCATGTGACATTATCCATTATTTAAAATTCCATTGATAATTGTCACATGGAAAATTCAGACTGGCTGAATATTTTGAGTCTGAATTGGTATGTGTACTAAGCTTCATTCGAGAATGTGTGATACCCATAAAACAAGAAAATGTCTAAACAACATTCAGGAAATATTTTTTAATGTTGATAGAAATGTTGATTCAATATAATAATGTCATTTTTTATCAACATTTTTTTCAATATTTAACATTATACAATATTTACACACCATTGACACCACATTTAAATGTTGTATCATCGGCCATCTAATTCAGCATTAGATGTTCATACAACATCTAATGAATGTTGCATATCAACAACCCATGTTCAACTGTTTGATTGTTGTTTCAGAATGTTGATTTAACATCTAACGGATGTTGTTTATGAACCATCAACATTCAAACATTCGACCAACGTTCAAAATTGTTAGTTCAACATTGGGTTGTTTCATGGGTATTTTGATAGGTATATAATTACTCGACTATAATTCATAATTGTTATACTCGAAAATTAATTTGAATAAGAAGTGATTATAAATTGCATTTACAATAGAAAATTGCAAAAGTTTTGATTATGTGCATAAATTTCTAAGTTTTGTTCAGATGAAATATTGAACAAGAGTATATATTGAGAAACCAGTCAAAATACCAATGATCGATCCAATTTGACACAATAATTTAATAATGGAAATCATTTTAACTTATTCAACTATTTCTCTTATGTTACTATCAATAGTGAATTCAACATGATAGCCGAAACTAGAGTGGTCTTCTCTTACCACTGTAGAAATGTATATTGTTTCTTCACAGCGCGGTGCACACGAGCAGTCTTTCTGAGGATCTGTCTTTAATTGACTCTCCATGTACATTTTGTAAGTTACAGCAGCTGTCTTACGAGTCTTACAGTGGGGTAAATTACTCATTTCCATAAACGGTAATCTAATAGAAGAAAATTTAGATATACTTACCTAGTTTTTGGTTCATGATCCTACGTACTTGCATTTGATGGGTTGTTCATCTAGTTTGATATCGAAACATTTTTGTGCACATTTTGAAACTACATCATTTTCTGCACAAACGGTTTTTGGAGTATTCATTCGGATAAGCTAAAAAGAAATTTGTATGTAATTGTAACTGGCGACTTTGCATGTTTAGAAGCATTACTGTTTGACGTGAAATATCAATTTTAACAATATTCATTACGTGTATGTAAAAAAGATGTTTTGGGTGAAAAAATTGATTTTGTGGTAAAATAAAGCTCTGCAAAACATTTAATTTCAAATACACAACATAATAAAAAAAAAGCATAAACATCACTTACTGCTTGATTTATATTCCATTTGTATTTGTCATTAGAAGACCCCAAAAAAATAAAAAGTTTCTCTTTGGAAAATATGGTAAATCAACTGTATAAGCATTTATTAAGTGAGATGTGAATATGGAATTGTAATCTTGTTTATACTTTTTCTAAACGTAGTGCAGATTCCAAATATTGTTGACAATGTTGATATATTGGCAACAGCTTAGCTAATTAGCAATAGCTCAGTTATTCCTCTGTATGAGTGTTTTGTGCTGCAAAGCACATAATATTCAAGGATTCCCCCATTTATACATAACATTTTAGCGTTTTATCACTGTGTTGTGTTATATCAGGAGTTCCCTGTTGTATCTGGTTAACCCCTAGACAACCAGCCATTTTCGAATATAAGACCCTGTGTGAGCATTTCAATCGCGCCAACCCGAACCCGGCGCCGATTAGGTTTTAAATTTACGTGATCCATAAGCGAGCGCAACAAGATATAATAGTACAAATTCCAGTACTATATGTTTTAGCTCATTAATACAGCCAGGCATACGAGACATTTAGGTAGTGAGTGAAAGTATCCATATTGATTCACTTTAATATAATGTGAACTGTAATTATACGCACCATTTAATAAAATAATTGTATACCGTACTGAATATAAAAAGGAAATTAAAGATTTCCGTTTAAAAAGTTTAAGGCATCATACATTTTATAGCTGAATAATTTTCGCCATCCCTTAAAATGGCTTAAATGATTTTTTTAATTTTTTTTTAAAGTCGTCAGTTGAAAATCGTTTTGTATCGCAAACAGCTCATTTGAGCTTGTTGAAGGACATTGTTGGCCGCTGCTGGCTGGGCGCTGTTTCTGACTTCACAGTTGGGTATTTTCCATGATAATAAATCAATGGGGTTACGTCATAGTCATAACTGGCAACAATCGCGCAAATTCTCGATTTGTTCCTTCTCACTTTTTCATAATGTCGTCTACTCGTTTTCACAACTTCAACAATGGGTTTAATATTTTTTAAAAAATCTCTGAAAAATTATTTAAGGGTTTTAAACGGTGGTTGATTCAATGGACCATTAAAAACTATGATGTCGTATAAACTAGGGGTCGAAATGCGGGGAATCCCGACGAAATTCCCCGGGGAAAACTATAAAATTACACTCCCCGAACGCCCGGGGAATAGATTTTTTTACCCCGATTTAAGTTTTTAAAAAATATCTTTTAAAAAATATTTTTAAAATGGTTAAAACATTCCATTAATTAATGAGGCTCAATTGAGTAGTGAACTGAGCTCCTCTCCCTGTCTCTGTCTCCATCAAGACATGCGCTTATAACAGGAAATAAAATGAAAGATATGCGGGTATACAAGTAAATGGGAAAACTGGTGAATTTACGTGTGTTTTTCTGAATGTAGGCTACTGTCGTACATTCTAGAATAGAATAAGCTATTCTACAATGACAACAAGGGGATAAATTTGATTTTAGTGTTTAATTATTTAATGGGGGACAACTTGTACTTGTGTAGATTCTGAAAAGACATTTCTCATCATCTGGTTTTACTTTTGCAACAAACTTAAATCACAATATAGTGATAATACTTTGAAAGCTTGTGTTTATTGAAAGCAAATTTTCAAAAGCTTAAGGAATAACTAATAAGCATATTATTATTTCAATATTTTCAATTTACATAGGTAAAACATGTGTATTCTGATTTCTTGTGTGTTTTATAATTTTTAATTTAATTTAAACTTAAAGTTAAAGATGGATTTTAACAAAATAAAGTACTTATATTTTGATTTTTTACATAAATATCATTAAATAAAAATTTGTATTTAAATTAAACAATCGGGGAATTTCCCGGGGAATCCCAGGGTTAAAAAATTTTCCCCGATTCCCCGAGGAAGAAAAAAGTACGGGGAATTTCGACCCCTAGTATAAACCCTTTAAAATACATTTTAGTGGTACCGATATTTCATTTTTTTTACAAGGGAACAAGAGAAAAGAATATCAGAAAATTTCCATACCGGTATCTTAAAGTTTTGAACTATCTAAAACCCTCCCAAGAGAAAAAGTCTAAAAAAAGATTTAAAACGTTTGTTAAATTGTTCATTCAAACATTTAGTAATTTTTTTATACCAATTATTGTTAACTATCATGCATATTTGTTGGACGAAGAACAATTTACTAAGTTTACATGATCACGCTTTTCCGGAAATTGACATCATCATTTATCAAGTGGAAAAATAAATTTTCGGCTTATTTGCATGGAAGTTATTTGCATGAATCAGGGATATCCATTTCCGGCGAAAGGAAGTTAATTTTAGATCACATGATGATGCAAATCGCCTATTTGGGTCTGAATTTCAAGAAAACCTTAGAAAAATTGTATGAAAGAAATTCCTGAAGTGTCCACCATGGAATTTGTCTTGCACAAAAAATTATTTACTTTTTTTTTTAAAATTTAAAAAGCTGAAATAATTTTTAGATGTGATTATGAATTTAGTTTGTACATGGTGAAGCTTGATACATTGTTTTGAGTGTAATTTCATAAATATGATTCAGATGTGGACACGAACCACCCGCCTTGCACTGAATAAATGTCTTATATTTCCTATTTAATTAAAAAAAAAAAAGTTTTATTTTATTTCTATAAAAGAACTTAATACTTACTCGCATCTCTCTAAACTGAAAAAATCTTCAAGATGAACCGGCTCACCCGTCACATCGCAATCCGAAGTCACGCAGGCTTCATTTCCTTCTAAGATTACTATAAATGACCAAAAAATATAATAAAAACAAAAAGAAAAGATTGAGTAAGTAAAGTAATACCTTGGATGTTTTTTCCATCATCTGCACACAATAAGTCAACCGCAATTTCTTTTACTTTGTTTATTTCATTTAAAACATCCAGAGATACGTTAGATAAACACGGATTAACTGAGTTGCTTAACAGTTTGTTGCATCTTTGAACCACTTCATCACTAATAAGACAAATTATAAACATTTAAAAATTTAAAAATTTAAAAATAAAAATATTATAATGTTTTTCCTACTTGCAGATTAGTATTTTCCATAAATTGATATTACTTTGGTTATTTGCATGCTGCTTAATTATTTTAAATTCATCTTGGATGCAGTTGTTTGCCAGATTAATGATCGATTGCACGTTAACGCCGGTTTCATTGACGCAATTTGGATTCAAGTCGTTTATGATGCCTGTTGTAATTTGTTCGTTAAGTCGACCAAATATTCCTAGAATTAATTTTACAATAATAAGAAATATGGTTTTATAGTGATGAATATTAGTGATTTTTTTTTTACCTTTGAAACTGATTGATGCAATAAATATTGTAAAAACAAACGCGTTGCGCAACATTGTGGGTTTAGAGAACAAATGTTTAGTATAAATGTCAAATGTTAATTAATTAAACCTCGGTAACTACAATCGGGTATGAATATCCTGTTGTATATTAAAATAAACATTTGATTTGTTCCTTTTCCGGGATGTGATTATAAATTTATTATGAAAAAAATTAAAAATTATTATTATTTTTTAAAAATATTTATTTAAATGTTATTACCAAATTTAATTCTTAATGTTACAAGTAATGCCTTGCCGGAAAGCCAACATCATATTCTCGCTTAAATCGAGATTTTTATGCAGAGAAATTACAACATTAAAGCAGCTGTGTTCTTACATTGTTAGTGAAAAAGAAATAGACCAGTTTTTGTAAGAATTGGATGGTTTGCGGCTCTGAGCATAAGAGATGCATCATTTCTGACTGCACCAGCATTATTTTCTCGCAAAACTGAACGGGTTTCTGCTCAAAAGTCTGTGATTAAGGCTATTAAGGGAAAATTAAACTCATTTCAAATTCTCATTTTATTCTTTTGCTAGTTATTACTAAACTGTAGCTTTGTACTGTACTGTACAGTATCACAGCTGCAAGAAGTTCATTTTAGAGACGCCTTATTTAGATTTATGTAGTTTAGATGAGAGACGTAGGAATATCCGATGTATAACGTTGAAAATTTCGAGGGCAAGTTAATGGCCGTGGAAACATTTCAGTCGGAACAAATGATTAAACAAGTCAATAACCAAATCAATTATTTCTTGTTTGAGTTTCGTAAATTACGACTAAAAATGTATTGGAAATCTCTGGCAAAGAAATTAATTTTAGCAAAATGTCAGTTTAATTTGTCACCAAACAATTATTTGAAACATTATTTCTTATAAATTTTGTTTATTTTGTTGTTGTACGGTAACAAAAAATTTGATGACTTTAAAAGATTATACAAAGAGATAATTCGTAATTATCGGTTAAAAATGAGATAAAAAAAGATTTATTTCGAATAAAATTGTCTAAAATTTGATGGGTACCAAGCACGTCAAGACAAATATCAGTGTTCGAAGCTGTTTCTGTCGAATTACTGTTCGGTAACGTTGAGGATAGTTTGAGAGCGCAATGAGAAACAAAGATAAAATAATTTTTACGCGGTTTACTAGATTCGAATAAAATAATACTTAAAAATAATAAATAAATAAATAAATAATAAATACTGTGTAGTTAATGTAACTGCCGTCAGAGCGAGCACGGTTTTTAATTACGGCGTGTGACTCATCTTCATCATTTTTTTTCTATCCAGTTGCTGAGGCCAGGCAGTGCTTTCGTCTTTCGATCGTGATATTTTGAGTTGAGTTACAATTCAGTGAGTACCTTAATAATTTTAAACGAGCAATTTATTTCTTTTGTTGTAAAAACATCAGTAACATCGTCGATCGTCATCTTCGACGTATTTCACTTCGGCCTTTGTTCGACGCCATATTTGATTGGATAATGGAATGGAACCAAAGACTAACAACGAAGAATTTATCAACGATGAGAAATACAACCAATAAGGCATCATCTCTGATTTCCATTTCGAAAGGGACGATGAGAAATATAACAAAGGCATCGGCATCTCTGATGCCCATTTCGATGAGAAATACAACAATGGCGTCATCTCTGATTCCGATTTCGAAAGTGATGAAGATGGGAAATACAACAAAGACATCCTCTCTGACTACAAAGGCATCAATGAAATCTTCTGTGGCTACAAAGACATCTATCTCTGCAAAGAAATCTTGTATGGCAACAAAATCATCTCTCTCTGCAAAGAAATCTTCTGTGGCTACAAAGACCTCTGCAAAGAATTCATCTGTGGCTACAAAGACCTCTGCAAAGAAATCATCTGTGGCTACAAAGACGTCTCTCTCTGCAAAGAAATCTTCTGCGGCTACAAAGACCTCTGCAAAGAAATTATCTGTGGCTACAAAGACATCTCTTTCTGCGAAGAAATCTTCTGTGTCTTTGAATACATTTTCTCAGCTGTCGCAAGTGACGACGACGACGGTGACGACCCAAATTTCGACAGTTGGCTTATCTGCTCTGGCTGGGGAAAAAATGTAATAAACAAAGTTAAATGTTTGCTTTGGTACTGAGGTGGGTGATGACGTTATATGAGTTTTATTATTTGATACTCGACAGTTTGTTGTAAGATTTACATCCGACTTAGCCCGTCACAATGCTGAGGCTAAGATTGTGATGATGGTTAAAAGAATTAACCAAATCAATAACCAAAACAGTTATTTTCAATTTTAATTATTTAATTAAAATTATATAAATAATAAATATTATTATCCTAAATTATATAAAAAATATAATTTTTTGTTAATTTTGCCGTGTTAAAAGTACCTAACATAATTGAAACAATTTTTCTTGTTCTAGTGTTCTGAAAACAAAAAAATTGATGATTACCTATTGTAATGATGTAAGTTGTTTGATTTGATGTTTACTTAAAATAAATGATTTGTTACTTGAAATGTGTGATCTTTGTATCTCCCATGTGGTCTAGTGGCTAGGATACCTGGCTTTCACCCAGGAGGCCCGGGTTCGATTCCCGGCATGGGAATGTTTTTTTTTTTGTTAGATAAAAAATTTAAAAAAAATAAGAAAGTATATTGTTTGACACTTGGTTTTAATAAAAGTGTTACTATTGTTCTAATAATTCATGTAAACACGATTAATGTGTTTTTTATTTTGGTAGTAGTTACTGCACTTTTTTACTTAAAATTAAAAATTTGTATTTTTTTCTTTCAAATTAGCCATCGTATAGCTCCGCATGCGTATCACACATCCAGTTTTTATTAGTATCATCCTTAGAAGTTTGAAAAAAGCAATATGGCAGCCGGAAGTTTTGCATCATCTCATTTTCTTAATTTATTCAAATTTCTCAATACCAATTTCGTTTAACATTGATTTAACAACAAATTCCCTTCCCATTATCCGGATGATCAACAACTTTCCCCTTACAGCAAATTTGGAATTTCACATTAAAACTGTCAGCTCCACAACAATGGTGGTTCTTCTCAAACGGCGATATTTTAAAAACATGTGGAAAAACATTTCTATCAACACAACAAATATGCGTATGCGAATTATACACAACTGTATGGTCACAACAACTTAATGTCACATTACTCGCATCGAACGCCACCAATCCGCAACATTTTGGCGATTTCATTTGATTAATATCATTCATTTTCTTGTTACTCTTGGATCCACAACACAACAACCCCGAGTTCTTCTCGTAGGCTTTGTTACCGCAACAAATATACGCTCCTGAAGTTGTTTTCTCTGCAATGTGTGCAGTTGGTTTCGACCTGCAGCAGACGTGAGTTTCCGAATTGAACAGCTGATTCCCGCAGCACTTGTCCTGCTTGCCCTGTTTCGTGACTGCGTTGCCGTGACAACACACTTCTGTATCAGTATTGTATGTTGTGTTTCCGCAACAGTAGTGCCCCAGTTTTTGTTCGTTGGGCACGCCACGACAACATAGGTGTTTGGTGATGTCGATGAGCTCGGCAGCGCAGCATCGTTGGTACGAGGGTTTTTCTACTGGGTGCACGACTCCCATGCAGCAACGTTGGGTTTTTAAATCGTATAGAAGATCTTCACCGCGAACTATTGTATTAAAAAAAATGTAAAATCTATTTTGGATTTTACGTTTGTAAATATTACATAAACACTTACCGGTACGATCGATATTAGGTTTTTTGTTTCTAGTGTGACAAGATTTTCCATTTTTTCGTTTTTTATAGTGGTATTTTCGGCTTTAGCATTGATTGTTGCTGGTGTGGTAAGACTAGCATCTTTTTTTTCGTTTTTCATAGTGGTACTATCGGTTTTCGGATTTTTTGTTGCCGGCGTGGAAACAGTTTGGGATAAAACAATGCAGAAATTAATTGCTAAAGCAATAATTGCAATCGAAGGTGTTCTTAGCAACATCACGGTAATCACAGTTATACTAGAGTTACAACTTTAGTTGATATATTTTAATACTTGATTCACTGTGCTCTTTTAACAAACGGTAGAAGGAAGGATATCCTGTGAAGCTTTACGTGCTTTGGGATGCGTGATCTAACACCATCATTCATATCGAAATTATTTATTTGAATTTGAAAAGCCAAATGTGGTTGAACATTCCTATTCGGATCTTTCCAATAAACTGCTGAAAGTAATCACAGGTATCCATTGGATCAAGCATGTTTTCAAACCCTTAAATTTGTTTAAAAATATTTTCAAGTTTAGAGCTAATGGTTCAGTTGTAATAACGCCAGACGACAATATGAAAAAGTTGTCATAACCTTTGTTTGTACCTTTTTATAGCGATTAACGAGAATTGAATAATAATACGAGCGATATAAAATAAACGTAATTCTTTATTAAACTGGGTCTAATCTTTACACAGATAGGATCGAGATTTATCTCGACCTATTGTTAGCGAATTTACGAGTGTCGATGCGATAGAGTATTATCGCGGGTCCTGAATTCGGTTCGGTCACGATTGGATGCTAAACTAGAAGTTATTTCTAAATCCGGGTGGTTGGTCTGTTGTCTAGGGTTCTTCGGTTGTTCGGTTGGGTCTTCGGTTTATATCGCGTTGGTCGAGTTGCTTAACTTTGCAAAGTTACTAAGGCTTTGTCCTGACGAAACACGTGTCGTTGGCTAGGCCTGGCACACACGTGGATGTTGGACAAAGGGGTTTCCCTTTGTAGTGTTTGGTGGTTGAGTTTAAGGTTGATTTAACGAATATCCTTTCTATATTCATAGGTCCTGGCGCTTAAACTACAGCAGTCCTGTGAGTTATTCGGTGTGTATCCGTGGCATCGGGTCCTCAGTCAATCCCTGTATTTTACGGGGCCTGATCTGGCGAGAAGTTTGATGCTCTGTGGTTTACCTTAGTTCTCTGGAATAATCTGCCAAACTTCCTGTTGCAAGAGCTTTTATACTCTTGGTGTCACATGACCAGACAGGTGGTGGAGAGGGGGTGCTAATCCCCTATGGAATGTGACTACAAAAAGGGGGTTGAGTCATCTCAATTCCCCCAATTCCTTGGTGGAGAATGTTCGTACTATAGTGAGGGTCAACTCTCACCGTACGATACAAATACAATAGAATAAGAGTTAAAATTAATTACACTTTATTAATTACGAGTAACACTAGTCACCACAAAGTGAGATTAAAGCGAGATCAAATCGAGAATGTGCGCGATTGTTACCAGTTGTGACGTAAATCCTATATGCATTTAACATGGGAAATACTAACTGTGACTTCAGAAACAGCGCCATGCCAGCAGTGGCCAACAATGTCTCTCGCCAAGCCCAAATGAGCTGTTTCGATTACAAAATGATTTTTTTAAACGTGTTCTGGAAACTCCAAAAAATATATAAAAAGTTAAAAACCATTTCGGCCATTTTAAAAGATGGCGAACATTATTTTAGTCATAAAATTTTTAATGTCGTAGACCCTTTAAAGAAAAATTAATTCTATTCTTTAAAGATATCTCCGAATTTGTGTAGATTTTCATTTAGTGAAGTTTTCATCACTTTTTTACGCGACGTAATCTAAACGTGTGATCAAATTTGTGATAAAACGTGCGATATTATTTTAAACTAGCATGCACTAAACGTTTCAGCGTCGTTTTACAACAGGCGTATATAAAACACCACTCATTCAGAAACATGTGAAATATCAACATCTTGTGCTCATAGTTCTTATTTCTTATTTAGTTCTTATTTGCTAACATTTTTTTTGTAATATTCTAAACATTTCAAAATGAGCACACAAGTTTTCATTGGGTGTTTAAGTCACGAAGTTTGTACTCAAGATATTGAACATTTTTTGAGGGGATATGGACACAATCATAGAATTATCCTGAAAAAAGGATTTGGATTTATTCAATTTGCCAATCATCGAAATGCTGATGACGCAATTTATGACTTGAACGGAAGAAATTTATTTGGTCAAAGAGTAGTAATGGAATTTGCCCGAAGAGGTCGACGGAGAGAGACTAACCGTGATCGTGGATTAGACGAGCGAACATGTAATAATTTCAATTTTGGGTGTGATTTTTCAATGAGTTCCAAGTACAGGTTGATTGTGAAGAATCTCTCGAGCAGCGTGAATTGGCGGCACCTCAAAGATTACTTGAGGCAAGCTGGAGAAGTGGTTTATGTGCATAAACAAAGTCATTTCGTTGGTATTGTTGACTTCGCAACTGAAACAGGAATGGAAACTGCGATTGAACAATTTGATAACACCGAATTAAATGGTTGCAGATTGAAAGTGTTCAAAGAAAATGCACAAAGAAGCCATAAGGATTCAGATTTTAGATCAAGACCACACAGCAATAATTATTCACGTCCGCGGTCTTCTAATAGATCAAGATCACCATTAAAATCTCGCGGCAGCTTGAAAGAAATATCTCAAGTTGTTGATAACAAATTAGTGGAAAACAGTGGTGATGAGAAATCCAAAGAGAGTGATGTTATTGAGAAATTAGAGAAAAAGATTGATGATGGAAAAATAGGAGAAAATAGTAGCAATGAGATATTGGAAGAAGTAATTGAGAGTGATGTTATTGACAAATTTGAGGATATTATTAGTGATAGAAAATTATTAGGAGAGAAGTGGCAATGCGAAATTGGAAGTTATTTTGGAAAAGTAATTTAATTCTGACAAACGGAAATTATATTTTTGGTAATAAAATTCAATTAATTTATTTTTTTATAATTTATTATGAAAATTATTTGCACCTCTATTTTTTTATTGGTGTTTTGTCCACGTGACAAGTAATTTTGATCAACATATCAGAAAATTATTTTATTTACAATTCAAATATTATACAAGAATTTTTTTGGCAATTATTGGGCTCCTTTCCCCACCTATAAAGGCTGATTCTCACATCACAGAATTTTTTTTTACAAAAGAATGCATTTTTAATGGTTATTTTTTGTATTTTTACTTTCTTCTTTGAATCAACTTCATCTTTTCTACTTTTTTTGTTTGTAATCACTAATCAGCCAATCATTGAGTAAGTTTAGATAGATCATCACCGACTTTTTCCTTGTTCTTCTTGCTAGAAATTTCTTTTTTGGCCAGAAAAATTCTGTGAAATGTAAATCGACCTTAAGAATACATCTCAAAACAGTATGAATACGAAAAATATGATAAAAAATGTAAATGTGAAAACAGCAAAAATTTTATGAAACTTGGACATCAAATCAACTATTATAAACAATACTAAATCATACCATAAACTGAACATAATATCAAATTTATTACTTATCCGAAGACTTAACTCTAACAAATATCGGTGGCAATCGCGGATCGAAGAAAGGCACAACAAAACGTTCTGGTTTTCCATCAGCTCCAGAACCTTTAAAGTGAACCAGAAAAACACTCCTAGGAAGCCGCCTGCTATCATCGCTCTCCGACACATACCAAACAGCACTAAAAAACCGCAACAAAAACGTATTGCTTTGAACATACGGCAAAAGATGAGCTTTCCCGTAAAACCCATACTCCATCTGCAACGTCCCTGACGTCTTATTGAAAAAACAACAACTTTGCCAAAAAACGGATGTTGATAAGTAGCTACATGGCCCGGAAACGGATTAACCAAAACTGGCAATTTCTCTTGCCGTTTTAACCGCCGCGCAAGTCGGATCCCGAATTTCACCAACGTCTCCGTGATGTCATCTTCGATCAAACTTGGCTCAGTGACCGGACGGTAATTATTCGTTGACCTCCGCGACTGTCGATGCTGACCGGAAAGTCTTCGCTTAGAAGAAAACAGCAATCTTTGTCTTTTTGGGGTTTTTAGTGTCGGAGTCGTGGGCATTGTATATCGAGTTGACCAAAAACTCTGCGGTAAGTGGAACCCGACATTGTTGCCACCGACCACTTGGACATTTTTGAAGTTATTCACTTTTTCCATGACCGGGAATTGGCCACTGGTTAAAATAGTTGTGACTTTTGATGGTTGTGTGATGTGCTCTAATAAATAATCCATTGATGTCTTGGGACTGGCAGAAACGTCGGTAAAATAAGCCGGCATAACGGTAGGGTCCATTTTAGGCGATGCCGTGCTGCTTTTGATTTTAGTTATGTCAAATGGATCTGTTAAGATAAAGGCATCAAAGTCGTTGGTTTGCTTGGATTGTGGAGTTGTTGATGTTATATACTTCATTACTAGTTCATCCAATGCTGAGATCTGTGGTGCTAAAGAGTTGCGTTGAGATTGGTTTCTACGGAGCCAACTTGGGGGGATTCTAGGATGTGGTGTTGTGCTTAGGATTAAAATTGATTCACTTTGTTGTATTCTACCTATTGTATTATCTCTTTCATTGTCTGGAATTGTTTTAGTCTTTTGATGTTTTGTTTTTGTTGACTCAAACAATCCAAAACTAGAAGTTGATGGTTGATTGATTGGTCTTCTAGAAATTAATTTGTTTTGTTTATGAATTGGAAGTTTCGTTGGCAATATTTTAGCAATTTTAGTGGGTTTAGTTGTAGTTGTCAAAGGATCTGGTTTACTAATCATTTCATCATCTATGCCATAATCTGTTGGTAGTCTCAGACCAAATATACCATCAAAGTTAGATTCAATTTCATCGTCAAAGTCTTCGACTAGTAACGATGTACCAAAAATTCTTTGAGTGATGGGACTAGTTGGAGATGATTTAGCATCAGGAGTTGTAATAGCTATTGTTGTAGGTTTTTTGTTGGTGTAGCTATTGTTGTAGTCCTTTTTGTTGGTGTAGCTATTGTTGTAGTCCTTTTTGTTGGTGTAGCTATTGTTGTAGTCCTTTTTGTTGGTGTAGCTATTGTTGTAGTCCTTTTTGTTGGTGTAGCTATTGTCGTAATCCTTTTTGTTGGTGTGACTATTGTTGTAGTCTTTTTTGTTGGTGTAGCAATTGTTGTTGTCCTTTTTGTTGATGTTGCTATTGTTGTAGTCCGTCTTGTTGAGGTTCTAAATCTGGTTGTTAGTGCTTTTGTTGTAGTGTCAGTCCGACTTCTAGTATATGGAAACAATGTCGCCTTTGAAATTTTGAAACTTATTGATGGTTTTGTTGCATTTGGCTTTAAAGTTGTGCGATTATATCTAAAAGAAGTTGAGGATACATAGACCAGAGGTTTACCCAATGGGGCATTCTTGTTTGGTCTTTCACTGGACTTGTTAGCTGTTGGCAATCCAGTGGTTGGTCTAGGTCTCTCGCTGCTTACAGTGTGGAATGTTCTAAGTCTAGACTGAGCAGTAACATCATTTCCAATTGTCTCATTACGTAATTCTTCAGGTTCAAAATTGATTTTAGGTCTCAAACTTGTTTTTTCAGCATTGATTTTTACTTTTGTTGTATCTTCAATTGTCACTTTTTTAAGCTCAAGAGGTATTGTAGATGAAAGAAACAAATCATAGTCTGTTGAATTTATTGCTGGTACTTGTGTTGTAGTTGAATGACTGGATGTAGTGTCATCTGGTGTGAAAATTGCATTGGTTTTGGGTTGATTTATGTCTAGTTTATCAATTTTTCCATCTTCGTTAGTATTATTAATACTATTCGACTCATTTTCTTGGATATTACTCCCAGGTGTTGTGGTCGAAGTTACGTTTTTAATAACAAAACTCGTTTTAGTTGTTTTGGTCTCGTTAATTGTAGTTGTAACCGCTTTCTTCTGCGCCATTATCCATGGCTTGGGATAACTACAAACAGTTGACTCATTCAACCACGCAGATTCACCCATTGCCAAATCGGAAATGGAATAATGCAACGCACGAAATGCATTATCCATGCCAGTCAAAGAAGGTCCATTGGCCGCTGTGAAAATGCCCAATCCTTCTTCGGGGAAAAGTGTTACGAACGAACCGAAATAATTCGCAAAACCATTTTGAAACACTCGTTTGTGACCTAAAAAAAAAAAAAAATTAAAATAAAAATTAATTTTCCAAACTAAAAGGTCGAATTAAGGTCGAATTTGCACACAATGATCACTTGACTCACCCCTGTACGTTCCTGAGAACCATCCCAAATTGTATGCGTCAGTAGTGATATTAACAGGAAGACTCCCTTTCACATGTTTACTCGTGCCTGGCAAGTGTGTATTCTGGGCACTAAACATCTCATCAATTACCCTTGGATTTAGGACAGGATCACCATGACTCGTCCCATTTCTTAACAGCATCAACATCCATTCTGCCATATCCGGTGCTGTAGAACAGATCGAATTTGAAGGCCCAACAGGTCGTAAAATGCTAATTAATAAAATAAAAAAATATAAAAATCGTCCAAATATTTTGATCCACATTTAAGTTTATTTACTTTCCGGTTATTTTCGATGATATGGGCATTAATTGACCGTCACGCAGGACGTGCGGTAGCGCGAAGTTGGCAGCCCAGTTGGGCACGCGGTCAGCGAACGTTGATCCGGTCATGTGGAGTGGTTTAAATAGGCGTCGCATTATCACATTCTCCCAAAATGTATCATTCAAATTCTGGACTAGATGACCAGCCAGCACGTACAAAAGAGGGTTCGGCACAAAAGAGTGGCGGAAAGGAGCCGTGACCGGTATGTGGCGGAGTCGTCTGGATTCAAGAAAAGAATTTTTGTTTGTTGAGTTTAATATTTTAGAGTTTTTCAAGGTCGGGGAAAGTTTGGATGTATTGGGGGCACAGCAGATGGAAAAATGGTGTCGTTGACCGGGTGTGCGAGTTACCTAATGAGTTCTATCCTGGTGAAATTGTAGCCCAGTACGACGCCTCCGAAGTAAGGAGCTAAGCCAACGCGGTGTGAAAGGATGTCACGCACTGTCACTCGTCTGGTGCGCGATGCGTCGCTCAGCTGGAACCAACCGCCGAGCATGGACTGGATCGTGCTGTCTAAAGAGAATCTGAAATTGTGGAAATAATTAATTGGAAATAATTAATTTAGTTTTTTTTTTTAATTGATATATTTTGTGATATTGAGTTTTTTTTGTGATTAAAGGGGAGTGACCTCTATCAAGGATGTTGATGTTTGATTTATGTGGTAGTT
>JH431229.1:28301-74740 GCA_000239455.1 Strigamia maritima
ATTTTATTTTTTTTTTTTTAAGGGGATTTAAAGGTTAAGTGGTGTTAAAGGTTTGTATAGGAGGAGTAAGTGTTTGAAATATTCTCAGGTGAGCTTTTAATTTTTTTTAATTTTTTTTTTTTTTGCTTCAGGGAACGACCTTGGGAGGATGAGAGAGGAAACTGAATATTTCGTAAATTTTTTGCAATAAAAAATTGGGAAAAATAAAACTGAAGTGTTATGTAAAGGATAATAGTGTGTTGTTGTTGTTTGTTGAGAAGAAAGTTGATTTTATATATTTTTGCACTCATTTTCATTAGTTATTAATAGTTTTTCTTTACTTTTTCTTCTTGTTTTCTCATTTTTGTCCCATTTTCATATGTTCCTTCCCTAGTTTTTTTTTTTTTTTTTTTGACCGAGTTTTTCCATTTATCTCCAGATTTTTTTATTTTTCTGTCTTTTTCCCAGATTTTTCTATTTTTTCCTTCAGATTTTTTCATTTTTTTCATTTTTTTTCATTTTTTTTCATTTTTTTTCATTTTTTTCATTTTTTTCATTTTTTTCATTTTTTTCCTCTGATTTTTCCATTTTTCATTTTTTATTTTTCTATTTATAAACCATTTTTTACCAGTTTTACCCGTTCTTACCTATTCTATCTTTTTCTGTGTCAGTATAACTTCATAAGGTTAAAAATCAAAGTTCATGGGTGGCACGCAAAGGCTAAACCACCAACCAAAAAAAAAAAAAAAAAATACAACTCACGAATTATTCTCATGCAAAAGCTGCGTTAAAGTTGCCGCAGTAAAACACTGCGTGATCCCCGCCAAACAAAACCGCGTATTCACATCCACCGTCCTATTCGTCGCAACATCCGCCAAACCATAACTCCTCGTCAAAACCTGTCGCCCGCCCTCCGGAGCAGCTCGCACTACCGCAACAGTCAATCCCGGCAGCCGACGACATCTGATCATATGCGCCGCAAGAGCATCCACTTGTCCCGCCAAACTCGCCAACGACACACAACTCCCCAACTCAACCAATGTCACCAACACACAAAAAACAATAAACAAACACTTCATGGCTGACATTACATGTGTGGGGAGTCCATTACCAACAACTCCATTGTGATCAATCCGTAAAAAAGTGAAAAATCGCCTTTTTCCACGCTCTGTTTACATCATATATAGAGAAATCGCCGCAAATGTCCACCGAGTGTTGATGAGATTTTAAAAAAATTGCAGAATAGACATTCCTCATGCGATTAGTTGCACCAACACGTGTTTCACAGGCATCTTACCTTGACTGAATGCAGTACTCGTTTGTGTGTGACGTCAACTTGAGGCAGGATGAATGGATGGCCCTAGGGCGTCGAGTTAGGGTGCAAAGATCTTGTTTTTCTTAAGTATTGACGTGTAGTAATTTTATTTTTTTATTTTTTAAATTTCTACAAAACATATATGAAGGTTATTGATTTATTTATTCATCTTATTTAATTGATATTTCAAAAATTTGGGTTAATTATTCATTATTTTCAGATTTAATTTGTGTATGTGGTACAATTGGATCGTTTTTTTTTTTTTTTTATCGATTATTTTTATCGCTTTTTGGAATCTTGTTTTTGTTTATTCGGTTTTGTCTTGTTCATACTGTTTCTTGGATGTCAAATCTTTTGTGGGTCACTGAATGAGGACACACCTACAGTGGACGTCAAGTAATCTGGCTACTTATAATGTTATCAGCTTAAGATATATTTAATATAGACAAATAAGGAGCATATGAATATTGATATATCAAACGGGTTAATTGACCTTGATTTCTTTCTTTCAACGCCCACGATTCCATGAAGGAATTAATTATTTGAAGGAAAAAGTCTTAAAGAGGTGAATAATTGAATTCGAGTTTTTTAGTGTCAATGTCATGTGTGGAATGAAAATGGGATATCCGGAGACCGGATATGAGTGTGTGGAATTTAATAAATAATTTATTTATTTATTAGATGGATTGAATAATGCGATTTTCACGTATTGTTTCGTTGGGTGATGTAATAATAGCGTGTGAGTTTTGGTTTTTGGTTTTTGGATTGGCAAAATGGGTTTTTTCGTGTCAGTTCGTCGTTTATGTCGACGTCCCGTTCGTAAAATCGATTTCTGGATGGATGGAATTGCTAATAAGTATTTGAATACGATTACAACGTCGTTGTATTTTGAAATTGCGTCTATTATTATTCTTGCTATTGATGCATTGAGTACATGCATCGCAGTGTCAAATCGGGATACTGACAACTTGGGTAATATTAATTAATTATAATTTTTTAATATTCATACACCAAATTTAATTTTTTTTGGTATTTTTTTTGGTATTTTTTTTTGGTTATTTTTTTTTGGTATTTTTTTTTTGGTATTTTTTTTTTTTGGTATTTTTTTTGGTATTTGTATTGTGATATTCGGTCAATCAGTTTGGATTCCACGCAGTATCAAATGCTATTGTAGTTTTCTCAGTGGATGAAATTACATGAGCATTTGCGAAGGCACTTTAAAATTAATTTTATGATATTTGGTGCCACCATGACTAAATTTATAATCACATGATCAAAAAATGACCAAAATGACCAAATTTTCAGTCGCGTAACAGAAAATGACTAAATTTTTATCGTATTACCAAAAAAGAACCAAAAGTGACTAAATTTAGACCAAAAAAATGGCCAAAACTGACTATTAGACCAAAAAAATGACCAAAAGCGAGTCAATTTAAACAAAAAAAATGACCAAAAGTGACTAAACTAGGACTAAAATAAATTAAACATAAAAAACATTTCGTACGGTACTTTCTATTAACTGTAATTTCACAAATGCACTAAAAAGTAGAAAATAATTTTTTCTTTTTCTCTCATTTCTTGATGACGGAAAGTATGTGGCAAATATTTAAATTAACAACATGCAATTCTATGCATTTTCTGTTATCAAGAAATGAGAGAAAAAAATAATTATTTTCTACTTTTTAGTGATTAAAATTTTAGTTACAAGATCAAAAAATGACCAAAATAATCACATTTTCAGTCAAATGATCAAAAAATGACCCAAATATTCAGATTTTCAGTCAAATGATGAAAAAATGACCAAATTTTTACCAAATTTATTAAACCAAAAACTATTTCCAATTAGGTTACGTGATCATCACATGCATCTTCTACGGCTTCTACATGATTGAATTTCTTCTCCGCTTCTGTGACCAACTAGGCAGCTTCTGGCACAGCAGAATGAACTGTTTCGACTTCTTCATCCTAATCCTCATCTTCATCCAACTATGTGAAAGCTTCATCAACTACCCACTGATGTACTACGCCCATCAATTAGTAAACCTCCGATTCCTCCGTCTTTTCCGCATTTCCAAACACGTCGAAGGCCTCGCGCTAGTAACCCACGCTCTAATGGACACAATAGTCACTTACGCATTAAACGTCTTCATTTTGCTTCTCATCTTCATCTATTTATTCGGAGTCGTTGGCAAACATCTGTTTGGTTCCCCGCAGAATGACAACCAAGACATGGAGAATTGGGGCAGTCTGGCCAAGACATTTTTCCCACTATTTGCCTACACAACAATGGACGAATGGCTGTTTTTCCACGATATATTAGAAGAAAAGGGTTTTGTTTACATGGCGAGGACATTCGGAATAGCTTTTATACTTATTGTCGGTTTTGTCATCATGACGTCATTGAGGGCGATTGTGATCAGCAATATCAATAGGATGAAACAGGAATTGCAGCAGAAGATAGCGGAGGAGAATGAGCAGAGAGTATCGAGTAAACATGAGAAGTTTATTAAACAGCAGCATGAAATGGTCAATGAAATGATCAGAAGACAAGTTGCAGTAAGAAATTTTTTATTTATTTTTTAAATTTTATTTATTATATTTTTTTTTTTTTTTCATTTTTTAGGGTGAATCGGACACTTTTGAGGATATGACTAAAATGTTTTTTCAAGATGAGTTGTCGCATAATGATATTGTTACATGGCGTGATATGTGTGGTTGGCCTTTGTGGATTTTTAGTTTCTTCCAGACTTTAGATTACCAGGATACAATATCGTATCGTTTGCAGCAGTACCATTATGAAATGGGAACCGTTTTGCTTAAATTGCTCGAAACTGGTGAAGAATTGGGGTCACTGCTGTCGCCCACTACAGTTTCTCGCACTCGTACTGCAACATCGATGAAATAAATTTATATGGTTGAAAATATTAACTTTTAATTTCGATTTGTTTATTTTTTTCAATAGAATTGTAAATTTTCTGGTTTTTTTTATTATGAATTTAGTGTGATTTATTTATATATTTATTTATATATTTATTTATATATTTGATGGTTTTCAGTGATTTGTTGTTTTACTGAAGTTTTTGTATTTTTATTTATTCTTTTGTGAAAATTTGTGTTGATATGGTTACTGTCGCCACTGTGTGGGAGAATTTGAAAGTTTCACAGTTTATTTTTACTGTCGATGAAGTATGACGTCGAGCTTTTCCATTGGCTAACTATTTTTAATGGCCGTGTTCGAGCTCTGTGCTCGAGGTCATGCCACAGAATAGGATCATGCGCGTTTGTTCAGGTCATTTGCATTGAACGTTTCACGTTTAAGTTCGATTACAAAATATAACACTTCAATCATTTTGCTTTATTTACGTATAGTTTTCCCCGCGCTAATCTTCGATCCAACCGAGACGGTGTGAAATTAAACTCCTTGGTGGAATGGAACATTCGAAAATGGCGGCTGGTTAAAGAGTATAAATATTAGATTTTAATTCAATAATTTTTTTTATGTATTTGTTCGTAGAATCAAGCTGGGACGGTTCTGCTTTACTTAACATTGTATTCTTAAAGAATGAAAGTATTTGCTTCAAAATTATGAGTAGAAGCATAAACTTCACTTTATTCATACGATCCAATATTAATTGTTACACTAATAAGAGTACCTACATGTTTTTACTATTTTTCGTCGATGTTTGTTTCAGGTGCTTATATTTTTCTTAATATAAATATATAATAATTTTATTTATTATTTTTATCAAATTTAGGGAATATCAATTCCAAACGACATATTTTTTTAAACAACGGGAAATTACATTTTCTTTGAATCAAAGAAAATGTAAAAAAATTAGAACCTATAAAACTCAATGGTTCAATTTTTTTTCATATGTTATGCTTAGTTCCCACTTGGCAGAAACTTCGGCAGAAAATTTTGAGTGTAGAAAGCAGCAGTGTTTATAAATTGCCTTCCTTAGTTGGCATCCATTTTTAAATTCTACTTTTCTGCATTTTTTTGCCCACTTTTCAGTCCACATACTTTTCTGCCAAGTGGGAACTAAGCATTATTCAGATATTTTTTATTATGGGTCAAGCATTATGGCTAACCTCAAATCCAATATGAAATGTAAAAAAAACTAAGTTTGTTTAGTTTCAACTTTGTTTGGGTTGGTTTCAGTTTTTTGAAAATGCCAAGCATGTTATTTCAGATCTGTTTGTCAAAAATTATCGACAAATTTTTTATTTTGGTTTCTTTCACCAGACAGTAGTGTGAGAAGTGACTTTTAGGTGTGTTATGAGTCGCGAGAAAACTGTCCTAACTTGTCTCCAGAGGGTGTTAGAAGCTAGGGTACAGCTGGTACAGGTGCAATAAGTGGCGTTCTTTTCAAAACCAAAGTCTTTGATAACAATAATCATACGTTCTTCCTTCCAATGGTATGAATTATGACGGTTTTATGTCCTTATAGCGTTTTTTATGGATGATATTCATTACAATTTAAAAAACAAAATGAACTGCATCAGATGCAACCATCCTTAATGCTTAGTTCCCACTTGGCAGAAACTCCGGCAGAAAATTTTGAGTGTAGAAAGCAGCAGTGTTTACAAATTGCTTTCCTTAGCTGGCATCCTAATTTTTAAATTCTTACTTTTCTGCTTATTTTTTTCGCCCTACTTTTCAGTCCACATTACTTTTCTGCACTCAAAATTTTTTTGCAGCAGAAAATTTTCTGCCGGAGTTTCTGCCAAGTGGGAACTAAACATCAGTTGACTCCATTTCTGATCTATTATGCTAGGTTTTTGGCAGGAACTCAGACAGAAGATTTTCTGCTGCAGAATGCAGAAAATTTTGAGTGCAGAAAAGTATGTTTTTCTGTCGTTGGATCCCACCTGTGGACTGAAAAGTGGGCAAAAAAGTGCGGAAAAGTAGAATTTAAAAATGGATGCCAGCTAAGGAAGGCAATTTGTAAACAATGCTGCTTTCTTCGCTCAAAATTTTCTGCAGCAGAAAATTTTCTGTCGGAATTTCTGCCAAGTGGGAATCAAGCATGACTGTTTAAATAAGTTGCAACAACATCATTAAAAGAACATCAGTTGCTCATTGATTTGAAGTCTCCCTATTTTATATAGTGAATAAAACTGAAATTTGTTTTTGACATTTTATTCATTAATACCTTGGACTACAGCTAAAAGCTGTACTAATAAATTGTTGACATTGAGATAAAATTTTATTCATTACATTTTGTTTAGTTTATTTCTTTTTGTGTAATACGCTAAAGCATACACTATAAGTTTATTGTCATGAAAATTCTCTACCAACAGTAATTTGTATTGTAAAGTATTATTAAAATCTAAAAAAATCAATCTGCAATGAAAATTCCGGCAGTGGTAAAATGACAATACTGTACCTTTTGGAGCGAATTTTTGTACAAATATGCACTTCAACTATTCTACGCTGACTTTTACAGACAAATTAGCTATTAATTGGGAATTTTTAATTTTAACTAAAAAAAAAAAAAAAAAAAAAAAAATTAGTAATATCCTCGACTTTTACTTGGTTAATTCCAACGTAACTTTTCAACAAACACGGATCTATTTTTTCTATTTGATTAATTGAATCAACTTCACATTGAAGACGATCTTGTTGTACGGTGTCTTGAGCGCAGACTTTGACGCAATTTTTCTTTTTCCATCATTTGTTGCTTTAGTTTTGCTTCCATATTGGATAATGCAAGTAGTTGTGACTAGAAGAAATAAATTATTAAATTATTAAATTATAAAATTATAAAAAGTTAATTATATGACTTGACTCACTTCAATATCATCCGTTGGTGGTTGCTGTGACTTTAGTTTTTGCTTTTGTTTCATCTTTTCTTTTCTCTGCGATTGTTTTTGTTTCTTATGGAAATTCTTCTCTCCGTTCTTCAATTTCTTGGGAGATTTGTTTTTATTTTTTCCTGGTTTTGAGTTTTTCGGTGAATTAAATTTCCCTTTCAGATCTTTGGGTTTTTGTTGATTGTAAAATGGAATTAAATCTTCATTACCAAAATTCTTATTTAGAGAAACATGCGGCAAACTGGAAGGTGGATGTTCTATAATCGGAATAGCATCGTAATGATAATTTTTATTTAGTGAAACATGAGGCGGCATACTCGATGGAAATCTGTAAATGCAAAAAAAAAAATTGTTTAACTAATAAAATAGCAAAAATAAAAGAAATTCTTACGTTATAGGTAAATTGTTATTTGTTTTAGAGCCTATATCAATTTTACGAAAATTTTGCTTATTTGGTTTATAAATTGAAACTGCAATGTACGCTTGCTTGTTATTATCGCTGGGATTTTTGTTTGAATAGAAACTGCTTCCAGGAACATCAACTGCAATCGTATCAATAGGGGCATGATGTGGGCCTAAATATTTCACGTTGTTCTGGTGTAGTGATCCAATGTAGGATGAGGATGGTGGTTTGCCTGCATTGTTGTAGATTTTGGAATTTGTTGTATGCCACTTTGCTCTTTGTTTATGATCATTGTGTTCATTAAATGGATTATTGTCTCTTCCAATTTGATGCGGGTTGTTTTTCTGGGAAAGACTTTTGACATTTTCAGTTGCTCTGTACGAATGTGATTTCAAAATGTTGTTTTCTTTCACGTGTGGTGAATACGTTCTTGATGGAAGCAAATTAAAATTCTGAAATTTTGAAGAAAAAAAACAATATGTATCATTAAATGCAATTTAGAAACAAGTATTTACCAGTAAAATTGAATTTAAAACGTATTTATCAATATTCTAATAAAAAATAAATCAGAAACAAACTTTTTGAGCTTTTTGTTGACCCATAGCTTCCATTTGCAGCGCTGTTTTTAGTCGTGTTGATGTGTCGTAATCCATTTTTCCTAAAATTAACAACAAAAAAAATTTCTTTAAATCACAGTGATGAAAACAAAATAAAATTCTACATCCATTCGTACCAAGTATCTCAGTAACACGAGCCCATCCCTTTGGATTTTTCGACAACTTAATTAAAAAATTCAACATCTCTTCTTCATGCGGTGAATTAATATACATTCTCGCATTCCTTGTACTTCGGCTAAACATGCCACTCTCGTACAACGCATCTTTCAACTCTTTCTTCGCACGCTTAACAATTTTCTCACTCGAATTTTGCACATTTTCACTCGAAATCGCCTCACTAGGATCATGTACAGTAAAAAAATCATCATCATCATCATCATCATCATCATCATCAACCGGTTCATCATCAATATAATCATCATGTTTGAACTCTTTAACACTAAGATATTTATCATCTTGAGATTTTTCCTTCCATTCCATCAATTTATCTTCTTCATCACTGACTGTCGGCCTTGTAGTGAGTCGGCTTTCGCCATCACTCATCATTATCCCGCTACCGGAGGCTGGATTTTCTTTTGTGGGTTCAGCGGGGATTTTTTCTGTCGGTTCATCAACTCTGGTTTCCTCTTCGGTCAAAACCGTAGGCACTAGTGTTGTAACTATAATATCATTCGATCCATCCTCCTCCCGCGAATCCTCCGAAGGTCTTTCTCTTTGTTGACCGATGTCATCTAATTCATCATCAAAGGCTTCGACTGTATCATCATCCTCTTCAAGGGAAAAAATGAACTTTCGGTCGGAGAGAAGGGATTTGTTCGGTTTAATAATTCAAGTTCCTCTTCAAGTGACCTAAAAAAAAATTAAAAAATTAAAAAAAAAGTTTACGAATATAATTTAATCAGTCAATGAACTCATTATATAAAAATATTATAAAAACTAACTTCAGATTTGCTATTTTTGAATGCATTAACACTTGCAGTTGACCACTGATTAGATGGTAGTTCAGTTGAATCAATTGCATGACTGCATACTGTAAATAAACAAAAAAAATTACATGAAATTAAAAATAACAAATATAAGTGGATTTACATAATAAATTGCTTTGTTTTTGAAGAGAAAAAGTTAAGAAAAACATCCATAAATTACCCGCTTATAGTATACTGGGGGAAAATGGGGCTCGTGATGGGCATATCTAAAGACCAAGACATGTCGCTGTTTTATCGATCTAAAATTTTGTTTTAAAAAAAAAATTGTGCAGACAAAAAACATTATAATAGCAACTCAACAACCCTCTTTAGAAGGGGGGCCATGTGGTTTAACTTATTTTGTGCAATCAGTGCAATGATAAAATAGTGGTATGAAATGCAATTGTGTAGTGATTTGCTAATCAGTGTTTTATTATCAGACTTGAAAATTTTAAAGTCGTAGGCTGAAAAGAGGACTTTTGGAATTTTTTATTATTCTCGAGATTTGTGTGTCCTTGATAAAAATGGTCAAATCCAGCAATGCGGGGCTGGCAAATTGCCAGGGTCGACGAAAGGCAAGTCGTTAAACTACTTACTAAATGGTAAATGCCAATTAAATTAAGAGAAAATCGAACTAAAATTTTTTAAAAGAAAAATGTCTTTTATAAACATTTTTGTATCGTAATAAAAATGAATAATAATTTTTATTTTTAATATTTTATTTATTTATCATCCATTTAATCAAAATAAAATGTTCAAATCCAAGAAAATTGATCGAAAATACATGAAAAAACGCTGTTGTTATTTCATTTCCTTCAATATCGTGAAGTGCAGTGAAGCAAACACTGAAAGCGGCCCTAATGCTTTTTATGGTCTTAGAGAGCAAGCTACAAATTCCTGAGAAATCTCTCTTAAAAGTTTCTCATAAAATATTCATAAACCCTCTCTTATCTCAACCGTTTTCTTACCTTAAAAATTTTTAATCTTACAATTATTTTATTTTTTTTTTATTTTTTGCCCTATAATTATTTTTCAACAATCTCTATTCTCCATTTTTACAATCGTCTGGTGACCTTCATTTTCCATCCGATGCCAGTAAAAGCTGTACAAACAAGTTGAAATAAGACACTTAAAAGACATAACCCAAATGTAATTACATTCCCTCACTTGAACATGTCAAATAAACACGATAACGTTTTTTTTTATCTCTATCGAACATACCCAGAACCTGCATAAATAAAAATAATAATAAAAAAAAAATTTGCATTTATCGAACGCTTTTTAATACTAAGTAACAACATTACATCATCCAAATTGAATAAAATTAGCATAAATAAAACACAATAAATTACAATTACGTGTTTAGAAGTCCCTCTCAATGCATTTAATGAATTTATTTTTGCTTTTCCATCAATTCTTAATTAAGTCGACATCACAAAAACAACCCGAACAAATCTCTTCACAGACAAATAATTGAAAAAAATAATTATACAAAATTTCCTTACCTTCACTAAAACAATGTAACAACAAAATTAGCAAACACCTCCTAAAGTAGCCCATGATTCGAAGATGAAAACTGACCAACAATTTACAGGAGGCTATTAGTCAGCATCCTTGTTCGTTTTCCTCTCTCTCTTTCCAAGCAGAATCTACCCCAAATGAGCATGCGCGATCGAGTTTTATCCTTTTTATTTACTCAACTCAACACTCGAGGGCGCTGCACATCCATGCACAATGCAGTCAAGCCGACCGAGTTGTTTTGGGTGTGGCTACGCGAGCAATTCATTCTTTGTTGTTTGACCATTCGATCTAATTAATCCGAGCTAATTTTTCCCTATCGAAAAAAAATGGGTGTCAATACAAAAACCGATGATGAAGAGTCAGCGCCTTTAGATGACCAAAAAGAAGAGAAAAATGATGCGAGCTCCGAGGGGAAGCCTGACGACGATGCGAAGAAGGACGAGAATCAAACGGAAAATGAAAATGAAAACGCTGTTGTTGTGGGCGGTTTGGAAGAGTCTAAAGATGGTTACCAGCCGCTTTTCACTCGTAAGCCTTACGTGCTTCGATGTTTAATCGGTATTCTGGTCATTTTTGTTATTGTGGTACTCGCTGCTCTCATCGTACTCATCATCATACCCGGATTGATGGCCTACTACACTCCACCGATGTATTTAGCGATAGTAAAAGTGGCTCAAAGTCTCCAATCGACTCCACCTTTTGATGTACCAAGGAATTTGACCATTCCTAAAGGGTTTGAAATTGAAGCGTACGGGAGGGTACCTTCAGCCAGGTTTCTTTTACCTCTACCTAATGGCGATGTTTTGGTGTCGCAGCCGAGAGAGGGGCAAATAAGTCTCCTTAAGCGTCCCGCGAGGGAAAATATGCCCGTGATTAAATTGGATTTTGCTACTGGACTTCATTTTCCACAAGATATGCTTTTATATACTGACGAAAGAGGGGATAAATATATTTATGTGGCTGAATCGACGCGAATAACACGACATTTTTATGAAGATGGAGATGTTCGACTTTCGAGTTCTCAAGTGACCAAATTCAATTACCTATTTCTATTTTTTTTTTTTTTAAAAAAAAAAAAATTTTTTATTAATAAATTTTTTTAAATTTTTTTTTTAGAATGTTGTTTCTAATTTGCCCTACGCAATCGATGACGAAAATCCATATAAGGGCATCGCGATAGGAAACGGCACGTTATACGTATCGATTGGGAGTTCCAGCGATTCGAATCCAATAGAGCTGACTAAGGATCCAAAAAGAGGAGCTGTTTACGGATACCGAGCTGTTGGAGGCCAGCGACGACTCATAGCCGAAGGAATTCGATCTGCAGAGGGTTTAGCCTTTTTTCCGGGCACTAATGACCTATGGGCTGTTGTGAAACAGAGAATAAATATTAAATATCCGTTTAAAGGTAGCAAATACGGCATTTTAGATCCTGAGTTTGTTGATTATAATCCTCCTGAGGAGTTCAGTCGAGTTATTGAGGGTGAGAATTATGGATGGCCATATTGTAATCCGAATTTTAAAATATCTAAAGGGAATGACATTAAATATGTCGCCGATGTGGAGACTAATCCTGATGAAACGGATGTGAAATGTTCGAGTTTTCGCAAAATTGATTTTCCTTTGCCACCTCACACGGTGCCATTGGGTCTGACTTTCTGGGCGGGCGAAAATGCACCAAAGGATTACAGAAATGGGGCTCTAGTGGCGTTGTATGAGGTCAATTCGAAAACTGGAGAAGGGAATAGTGTGATATTTATTCCATGGGATTATGGGAAACCTGTTTATTATTTTGATTTGGTCAAAGGATGGGTTTTGGATTTGGAAACTAAAGAAAGATGGGGAAGACCGGTTGATACTGCGGTGTTGCAAGATGGTAGTATTTTGATAAGTGATGACATGTATGGAGCGATTTATCGACTTTATAAAACGGATTAAAGTGGGATTTATACATTTTTGTACAAAATGTTGTAGTGGATTGTGTGTTTAGGGGTTAATCTTGCAAAATAATTCACTTTTAGCACGTGTTTTACATGCAATTTGTGCATAAATTTGATATAAAGCATGAAAATCATTACATATGTTGATTGGGTGCCATTTTTGTTGTTTTTTTTTTTTTAAATTAATCAATATTTCAATATTTATTGATATTTATACATTATTGATAATCTCACTTCTATATGGAATCAATCGCTGTTTTTGTGTGCGGTGATCTGGAAATGTTTTTATGTAAATTTTGTACTATTCCTTCACATTCCACCATGTTGTATAATACAAATTCATGAAAATTTGTATTTTCATTTGTAAACTTACCTATTCTTACGTATCAAAAAAACTCGATTAATAATAATAATAATAATCTTCATCGTCTTAAACACTGCCCAAAATTTTAAAAACAAAAATATTTAATTTTGTATATTTTATAAAACCACATCTGATAAAAAAAAAATATAAATATATATATTAACATGTGTATATTTTTCAAAAAAAAAAGTGCTTTATGTAGATGTAGATATATTTTTTCATTCCAATAAAATAAAATAAAATAAAAGTACTAAAAATAAACAACTCATTGAATTCTGATCCAAAAAAATAAAAATCGACTTTCCTTACAGGAAAGAGTACCAACATCGGGTGGAAAATGAAGATTGTTACTTTTTTTAATTGTGATTTTTGTCATACACTGTAGTGCCCGTCTCCAGGTTACAGGAAAAGAAAAATGATGTTTTACTAAACTGTCATTTAGACCCTAAATAACACTTACAATATTATGTTTTAGCGAGAAAAACAATAAGAAATGGCCCGAAATGGCACCAGCTACGTCATGCGTATTGTTATGCGCATAACAAAGCAATCGGTCTGCTTCCGTTTTTGCAAGCCGCCATTTGCAAAAATTACAGGCCGACGACACGGTAGACGCCGAGGACACAGTAATAGAGGCCAAGAACGTGAAAATAAAGAATCAACGCCGCCGCCACACCGCCGCCACACCACCACACCACCACACCACCACCGTTGACTGCAACGGATATTTTGAATCAGGTCGAGTGAAACCGTACTTATTTATAGCTTGATTTATTTATTAAATTTGACTATAAAGATAATTAATACTTTAATACGCCCGTCACCCTTTGCATACGCCTGCTCAAATTACCCCCCTTGGTGATTTTCTCCCTAACGGTCATCGAATATAAATCCGATTGTGTTGAAATTCGGCACATAGCTCAGAAACAACATAATCTTGGTACCCTGTAAAATTCTGCAAGTTTGGCCAAGTAGTTTTTACGATATAACAGTTTTAAGAAAATTTACCGTTGGCGCTATCGTGTGACGAAAAATTAAAACGTCACGCCATGTGCGCGTACAGTATTATAAACGTCAAAATTGTTCACAATCATATCATCGCCGTATAAATAATATATTTATTAAAATAATATATTTATAAATATAAAAATTGCACCCAGTAAGAAATTTTAATTGATAAAATTAAATTAAATTATATAAATCATTTCCCTTTGAATGGCTAAATCAGCGAGAATTAGCGACAATTACCAAGTTAAGATGCGGCTAAAGGAAATTCAGCGTCTAAAAGACCCCTCTAAAGTGTAGATTTAATAAAGAAGAGTAGATAATAAAAAAAAATTACCCTAAATAAAAAAGCTTAAAAAATACCTCAAAATCAATCACCTTGGTTTTATTTTTGTTAATTGTATGCTGCAAGCTCGCTCAGCTAACTACAAGGGACGGGTCGGCTTCTATTACTAGTACATATGTATATCTTCTTATTAGTATTAAAATCGTGGTTGTCAGCTTGTAGTAAAATTTAGCAAAATTGCTTCGTATAATTTTTAAAATATAAAAATATAAAATTATAAAAAAAAATTAATGTGAAATGCCAGATGCCACTATACAAGTATTAGTGAGCTCATACCCACTGTTTATCTACATCAGCGCATTAGCTTAACTACTTTCGACTAAAAAGACCTGTTGATCAGGAGGGATCAAAGACAAAACAAACTATTATAGACATTTTAAGAAGCAAAATGGATCTTATCTTATATTGCTGGCTGCTGCCTGTTGTAATTGGATTAGTATCAGTATGGTACATGTAAGTATTTAGCCATTTTTATAGCAATTACATTTTAACTTTTTACTTGCTTTTTTTGAGAACATATTTACTTTACAATTTCAAAATCTGCATTTAATTTATTCTATGAAATTGATTTTAATTTTTTAATATTGAAGTGTGAATGAGGCAAACAACTTTAAAAAAAATCTGTGTTTTTAATGACTCAAATATTTGTTCTATAACATCTTGCATTAATTTACCTTCAGTTCAGATGAAAATAAAAATAAACAAATTATAATAAGTCATGTGTCAAATACTGAATACTGAAATTATTACATGAGTTTAATTTTCTGCTAATCTCACTTATTGCTAAAGTTATAAGTAACGTAGTAGAGAAAAAAGTTTGTAAAATTTAAGGTATAACGTGACAACAAAAGAGACAAATACAATACACAAAACTTTTACAGCTTGGGTTCAAGGGGTTCCCGTTGTTTCATCAATTGCGGCAACAATTCCTTTTTGGCCATTCAAACAATATATTGTCATTTGCCAATCAACAAAAAACATCTTTTTACACAAAAGGCCAACTTTCGTAACTTCGGAAAATACGGGGGACCCCAACTAGTTCATCTTAATTGCTTGATATATACGTATATTATACGTCCAGATTCTCTTTCAAAGTTAAAATTTTCGAAGTGGCACCACTATGGGCTGAGTGCTTCTACAAACTTTTTTGTTTACCAGGGATAGATGGATAGAATTAAGTTTATAGACGCAAGCGGCAACTTAATGCCATACACGTCTTAAATCTGACAAAATGAAACTGACATTCTGTTTTACCAGGGATACATATTTACATTTTCATTACATTTACATTTCTATCAGTTCGACTAAACATCGATTTGAAAGTTGAATTTTGGTCTGTTTTGAATCACTTTTTAAATCTTTACTTTCAATAGCTATATTTTGATTTTCATTTATTTACAATTTAATGTTATGTTTTATTTTTCTGAAAAATATGCTTTTTTTAATGACTCAGATATTTGTTCTTTGACTATTCTGCATTAAATTATCTTCAATTCAGAAATTACGTCATGTACTCATGTGTTAAATACGGTAAATGAGTTTTCTGCTGAGCTCAGTAATTGGTTGAGTTGAAGGTCAAAATCTGGAACTTAAAACACATTTTTGATAAGATTAAACTGTAATTTGTATAGATATGTTACGTGGAATTTTGACTACTGGAAGAAACAAGGTGTGCCAGGAGAAAAACCATATTTATTGATTGGAACATTTAAACCATTTTGGATGTATGTAAGTTACAAACTTTAACAATACTATTTGCTCTTTTGACAATGCTCTACATAGCCGCCAATTATTTTTTGTCACAAAAAATTTATAAAGTCTTAAATATTTTGAGTCTAAATATTCATGTTATATTTTAGTCTGTACAAGACCAAGACGTTGAAGCTATGAAAAAATATGGCCACGTGCATGGGTATAGTAAAAACAAAACAAAAAATGATAATTGGGTGCTCATCAAAGAGACAATACAATAAACATGCTTTATCTTTATTCACTATAATCTAAATTACTTAATTTTAGGGGTTTTATGGGCAGCGCCCCAATACTTTACGTATCTGAACCTGACTTAATAAGACAAATATTGGTGAAAGATTTTCACATATTTCCAAATCATAGAATTTTTGCTGGAGCGGAAAATATTGAATTTTTTAAAAATGTGCTAATGCTAATGACAGGTAAAAAATGGAAAATGGTACGAAATACACTTACACCAACTTTCACATTAGGGAAATTAAAGCAGGTATTAATTATTTTTATTTACATTTTGTGTTACTTTTATTTGAAATTTGCACACACAAAAAACTAAACAAAACATTTCTAAAAAAAAACAATTAAATGTTTAATTCAGATGGTATACCTTATAGAAGAATGTGCCGAGCAATCAATAGACTCTTTAAAAGATAAAATAGATATAGGAGGACCAATAGAATTAACTGGGTGCGTATATAGTCTATCATTGCAGAAAGCTTAAAATTTTTGTATCCTTATAAGAATATTTGTAGAATATTTTCTGTATTAACATTGGATGTGATTGCAAGTGTTGCATTTGGAATGAAAAGTGACTGTATCAAAAACTCAAACAGTGAATTTGTTTTTCAAGCACAAAAAATTGTTCAGCCAAATCTTAAAATTATATATCTTTTGTGTAAGTAAATAAGGCCAGATATTACATATATCTATCTGGATTTTAATAAATGATAGGATTTCAGACATACTTCCAGTACTGAAGTTCTTTCCATTATCCTTGCTACGAAATCCATTCAAGTATTTTCTACAAATTGCTGATAATGCAATTGATATGAGACTTAAAAACAAAGATGTAAAATTCATCAAATCTTTGTTTGAAGTATTTATTAAATATTAAGTGATTTTTATTATACATGATCATAGTTTTCAAGAAAAGACCTGCTGCAAATAATGCTGGAAGCCGAAATACCAAACAAAACTGAAGAAAATGAGAATCAACAAAAAGGGATAAAAAAAAGTGATTCATTTTTATGAGTAATAATTTATTTCTAATAAACCGAGTAAACCATTCAATATTTTAGCACTGACAAGAGGGATTATCCTATCCCAAACAGTGGTATTTATAATTGCAGGTTATGAAACAACATCAAATGCTCTCAGTTTTCTTGCTTATGAACTTGCTTCGAATCACGACATCCAGGAGAAATTAATCAAAGAGGTAGATGATGTAATGGCAGATAGTAAGGTAACTTTCCAATGAATGGAAAAATCTTTAAGACCAATTCAAAAATTGACAGTTTTTGCATGGATATTGAATATACCGTATATACTCGCGTGTAAGTCGACCTCGACGTAAAACGGGTCAAAAACCATTGACCCGCGTATAAGTCGAATTGGAAGAAAAATACCAGGATTTGCTCCAAAAATCCTCGACTTTATACGCGAGCATATACGGTATTCACAAATCACGTCCGTTCAACGTTCAGGGTGGCCTGCATGTTGAACGAACGTGATTTATAAAATTCTAAAAAAAAAAAAATGTTTGTTTCTTTAGGCCTAGATTTGGTCTAAAAATCCTCGACTTATACGCGAGTATATACGGTAAATTCCACAATTTATTGCAGGGGAAACTTACATATGAAGCAGTAACATCAATTCAGTATTTGGACATGGTTATATCAGAAACATTACGAAAATATCCTCCGTTTGTGAGGTAACTTACAGTTAGCATATTGTAGAAAAATAAAAACAATTTATGAGGCATAATGAATTTTAGGACTGACAGAGTGTGTGAAAAAGATGAATACAATCTGAATGGAATTAAACTAAAAAAGGAATAATGATTGGCATCCCTATTTATGCTATTCATCACAATCCGGAATTTTATTCTAATCCACAAATGTTTGATCCTGAAAGGTAATTTTTCAAGAATAAAATCATGTAGTGTCCCAGAACAAATATTATTTGATTTTAATTTTGACAGATTTTCGGCAGAAAATAAAGCAAAGCGCAATCCTTTTACTTTTCTTCCATTTGGAGCAGGACCCAGAAGCTGCATTGCCATGAGATTTGCTTTATTGGAGGTTAAGCTTATCATATCACTTATGTTATGCAATTACCGTTTTCAAACATGTTCAGAAACTCAGGTGTGCAAAGAATTTTTCAAATTATCTTCACGTTGAAACTGATGCTCGTAAATATTACGAAATTTCAGATTCCATTACTATTCAGTGTGGGACAAGGAGTATTGCAGCCACAATCAGTGAAACTCGCACTTCAAAAGAGAGTCGACCAACCACAATTTAATTAACTCGTGCAGGAATTTATCAAAAAATTCTATAATTAATAATCTTAATAGTCATAAAGTATTTATTCAACCCGTCTCTGTATATGTTGGTAGCTGCATGGCCAGCTACCAATACTTATATACATGAGACAGTACAAATAAATCTTTGAATGTTTTTAATATTAGCACACTAGAATGTATCTAAAAATACTATGGTTTATTTATTAAATTTGGCTGGTACGATAAATGTTGTGACTTCTTGTTCTTAAAATCGTGGTTGTCAGCTTCTAGAAACACTTGGCAAAAGTGCTTTTTTGGTATTTGTCATCATCGTTGTTTCTTCTGAATTTTTTCAGCATCAAACTCAGATTCAGCCGTATAAACTAATCATCAAATCTAAAGACTACAGTATAACCTGTGACCGGACACAGTTGGGGCGCAAAATTTTGTCCAGGTGTCCGGTCGGGTCAGGTGTTCGGACAAAAGTCATTTGTCCGGACTACACAGGTAATAGCTGCGATTGGCCATTTACATACATCGTACCTGTGGGGTCCGGACATAGCGCCGACCGGAAACCTGTTCAGTCCGGACACAATGGGCTGGGCCCGAACCCAGCCATGCAAAAATACCTGTGCAGTTCGGTCAAAAATTGGTTTGTCCGGACTAAGCAGGTAATTTAGAGACTTAGAGTGCACGGAATAATGCGGTTTGTCCGGTGTCCGGACTGCACAGGTTTTTTAGCATGGCCGGAGATTGGCTGGGTTCGGGTCCTGCTCATTGTGTCCGGACTGGACAGGTGTCCGGTCGGCACTAGGTCCGGACCATATGATTCCACTTTTTAAAAATTTAACAAATGTCTTCTTTGGTCAGGTTTTCCATCTAACAACACCAGCTCAGGCTCGGCTGAAGGAACTAACATGTTGAAAAAAGGTAGCGGGCAAGAAAGGTTTTGGTTTTTAGTTGGATGGCCATCTTACTTGGTGGAATCCACAGAAGTACCGTCAGTAATTTTGGATTCCAAAAATCTAATAACTTTACATAAAATGTTTATTTATCGTATTTGACGGATTTATTCCATCATACATACATATTCAAATTTCTTTTTCTCTTGTCCAATACTCATTATTGCTTTTTTAATCGATATGTGGTTGATCGATTCGCTTTTGCAGTGTGAGTTTCACAGACTGTGGTTGCAGTAATCCTTGTACTACGTTGAACAGTAATGGAAACTGAAATTTGACAATACTTAAAACCATCAATATACTCATAAGTATGGAAAATTTAAAAAATGCCTTGCATACTTGAGTTTCTGGACAAGTTTGAAAACGATATTTGCTTAACATGTGTGCTACGACAAGTTTAACTTCTAATAATGCAAATCTCATTGCCATGCAGTTTCTGGGTCCAGCTCCAAATGGGAGATAAGTAAAGGGATTGCGTTTTGCTTTATTTCCAACCGAAAATCTATTTATAAAAAATTAACACTTTTTTTCTGGAAAGCAAAACAAATCATTTTAATTTAAAAAAAAAATACCTTTCAGGATCAAATGTCTGTGGATTAGAATAAAATTCCGGATTATGGTGAATAGCATAAATAGGAAAAACAATCATCATTCCTTTCTTTATTGCGATACCATTCAAGTTATATTCATCTTCATCACAAACTCTATCAGTCCTAAAATTCAATATGAAACATATAAATTGTTTTTGTCCTTATGTGTCAGATTCCTTTTTGCCAGTTAATGGCGTGTATGGCCATAGTAGCAGCTTACGCCGGTAAACCCTATTCTCTCTCTCTCTCTCTCTCTCGTACACTCATGGGAAAAAGGGCCAACTCTCACATTTGAAAAAGTAATAATACTTTAATTTCAGAGTTTTGATATTCCATTTCAAAGTATTGTTATTTCAAAAATGGAGTTTTTCACCCACCAGACTCTCGTTTTGGAGTACTATTATGGAGTTGGCAACAGGACAATGCATAACTTCAGAAATGGAGTAAAATGGCGATTTTTTTTCTATGAGTGTACATGTAAAGTATCCATTTGTTACCTCACAACTGGAGGATATTTTCGCAATGTTTCTGATATAGCCATGTCCAAATATTGCATTGATGAAACAGCTTCATATGTAAGTTTTCCCTTTAATAAATCATGGAATTTTGAATTAATCACAACAAAGATTCATTCGAATAATTAGAATTTTACCTTACAATCTGCCATTACATCATCCACTTCTCTGATTAATTTCTCTTGGATGTCTTGATTTGAGGCAAGTTCATAAGCAAGATAACTGACAGTATTTGCTGTTGTTTCATAGCCAGCTAATATAAACAGCACTGTTTGTGCTATGACAACTTCTCTTGTTAGTGCTAAAATATTGAATAGACACTTGGTCTGGAAAAAAGAATATTACTCATAAAAGTGAATCATCACTTTTTTTAATCCCCGTTTGTTGACTTTCAGTTTCATCACTTTTGTTATTTTCATCTCTTGGTAATTCAGCTTCAAGCATTATTTGCAGTAAGTCCCTTCTTGTGAACTATAGTAATAATAAAGTGGTTTAATAAATATTTTTAAAAAAATTAATAGATTTTACATCTTTGTTTTTAAGTCTCATATCAATTGTCTGATCTGCAATATCTTGAAAATACTTGAATGGATTTGGCATCCAGGATAATGGAATAAACTTGATCAATATTGGAAGTGTAACTATAATGTGTGATAACAATTATAAATTAATAAATATGTTATAATAAATAACATGATTTGAAAAACTCACGCATGAGATATATGATTTTAGGATTAGCCCGAAAAGCTTTTTGTGCTCGCAGAACAAATTCACTTTCCTGGTTTTTAATGCAGTCACTTTTCATTCCAAATGCACAACTTGCAATCACATCCAATGCTAATACAGCAAAAATTCTAAAAAATACGACATAAGACCTGTCTTGATAAAAAATTTACTTTACTATGATACATTACTAACCTAGTGAATTCTATTGGTTCTTCAACATCTGCTTTATCTTCTAAAGAATCTACTGACTGTTGGACACATTCTTCGATAAGGTGTACCATCTGCATTAGACATTTAATTGTGTTTTAGAAGCAGAAATTACTGTGATTGCGATTTGTATATGCAAATTTCAATAAACAGTTTGAAATATAATAATTAAAAAACACATTTTACCTGCTTTAACTTTCCGGATGTGAAAGTTGGTGTCAGTGTATTTCTTACCAATTTCCATTTTTCACCTGTCATTATTGTTAACATATTTTTCAAGATTTTATCTTTTTCCAAAGCGGCAATCCTGTTATGATTTGGAAATATGTGAAAATCTTTCACCAATATCTGTCTTGCTAAGTCAGGCTCAGATATGTACAGTGTTGGAAGGCTGCCCATAAAACCTCTAAAGATATAAGCAAATGACTTTATAGTGAATAACAGTAAGTGTTTATTATTTTGTTGTTTTTTGATGACACATATTTGTCACAAAGAAAACATTTGTTTGTTTTTTTTTTTCTACTTGGCTTGCCTTACCCATGCACGTGTCCAAATTTTTTCATAGCATCCATGTCTTGGTTTTGCATAGGCTAAAATATGAAATGAAGTGGTAATGATTAAGAAAAACTTTGTTCCATTTATTTAATTGTCTAATAAAGACACATTTTGATAATGAGAGATTGTCCAACAAATGAGTCAACAACTAAAGAAGATTTCATTCACAAGTAAAATGAATGTCTTTTAAAAACTAAAAACTTACATATTTCCATATTGGTTTTAATGTTCCAATCAGGAAATGCGGTTTTTCTCCTGGCACACCTTGTTTGCTCCAGTAGTCAAAATTCCAGGTGACATATCTAAACATATTACAGATTTATAAATATCTGTAAGTTTCCAATTCAAATAGCTTAGCAGAAAAGTGTGGACTTTGGCGCCATCTATTGGTTGGGAAATAAACTATCAACTTTGTATTTTAAGCACTGATTTAACAGGTAGATATTGTGCAATCGAATTTCCTCCCAAAGAAAGTAAAATAAAGTAGCAAAATACTTACATGTACCACACTGATACCAATCCAATGGTAACAAGCAGCCAGTATTGATAAAAAGTGATAAAATAAAAGAAAACTTCCATTTTTGTTCCTATTTATAAGATGCCTGGTTTATTTTGACCTCGATCGCCGCAACAGCTTTCTTTTTGTGTGTGGAAGCATTACATCGTTACATGAGACCAGATGCCACTAGTTGTAATGCGGTCACACATATATGTGACCGCATTACAACTAGTGGCATCTGGTAACAATAAAAAAATGTTAGTTTCTCTCGTAATATTGGCATCTCCATGCTGTAAATTATCAAAGTTTTTAAAATGTTAATGTTAGATGTTATAATGTCGATCAATTTTTGACTATCATAAGTTTTTTTATAAACCAAATTGGTTTCTCTCGCTGAAATTGAGATACCTTGAGAAAATTATAATCTATTGTATACAAGTAGATGAAAAATATTTTATCGCACGATTAAAAAATGTTCTTCGACCTTGAATTCGAGGTAAAACATTTTGTAACTTTGTAATTTTTGGTTTAATTTTTTAGCATTTTTATTTTCTTGTGCAGACTAAAGGATACCAAGAAATGTAACCCCACAACAGACTCAGGTAATATTGCAGTTGATGGTTCTGCCATCTATGAATCAACTATTGAATGAATTGTTGTTGATGTTTTTGCAGTTCGAACGATCGACTGCCGAGCTGCTACACACGAGGTAATTATTAATATTTTTTAGATTGTGATGTCACAATTATAGCGTTTGTAATTTTTGGACTTATGTGCAGACTAAAGGATAAGTCTATTACAACTGTACTAAAACTAATAACCAATAATGTCGTAGCATGACGTATATAGTTCTTTTTTTTCTCGCTGATATGTAAGAATTTATATTTTTCATCCAGAGATGTCGCTACAGTATATGGAAAATTAATTTGACGTCACTTTGAGAGAAACATCCTCTAGAAGCATCCGTCAGAGGGATTGCAATTCCAGTTTGTTACGTCATTTTTTGAGGTCATACTTTGAGCCCGAGAAACATTCTCGAACATTCCCTTCGTCAGTGCATGCGGATGTCACGTTGCCAACGCTGCTCCTGCTTCAGTTATTACTTTTTTATTGTTCATTCAACTGCGACTTCAACTATTGTTGAACTATTGTAAGTTGTCTTTAATTGCGTTGCCTTGTTCGTTTACAGCGATGTTTGGCGAATTGCGAATTGCGAATTGCGAATTGCGAATGTTAATATTTTCTGTAGTGTTAATTTATGCGCGCAATTAGTTTTCGTCGCTGTGAATACATTAACTTAACTTAACTTGTTTTTTTTTTTAGTGTTTTGTTTTTAATAGCAATTTTTATTTCTCGGGTGTTGCGCTTATTAGTTTTATGAGTTTTTTTCATAAGTTTTCACAATTTTTGTTTATTTCAGATTTAACGGAAAGGGCCCGTCATTCAAGATGGAATCGTTAGGGTAATGTATAATTTAGAATTATATTTCTATTTACATAATTTTAATATTTCTCTTTCTTTTTAGAAACGACCAGGACCAGGCTTTCGGACCGGACAATTGACTACCACTCCGATGGAAGAAATTCGCGATTGTAAGTGTCACTTTGAATTCTTTTTAAGTGTTTACTTGGTGAATGGAAAAAGCACCGAGTTAAAAAACACTTAAAAAGAAGCAGTGACACTTAAAATCGCGAAAAATCGAATTTCCTAAAAAAAGGGCCGACGGGATTCAGCCTATCTTCAACTTTTTAATTTATTCATTTTTATTCTTAATTTATTTATTTTTATTTAATACATTCATTTTTATGTTTAATTTTTTATTTATAGTGTATTTTAATAAATAAAATAAAACTTCATAAAATAGAATTTTATTAATTAAAATAAACTATAAATAAAAAATTAAACATAAAAATGAATGTATTAAATAAAAATAAATAAATTAAGAATAAAAATGAATAAATTAAAAAGTTGAAGATAGGCTGAATCCCGTCGGCCCTTTTTTTAGGAAATTCGATTTTTCGCGATTTTAAGTGTCACTGCTTCTTTTTAAGTGTTTTTAACTCGGTGCTTTTTCCATTCACCAAGTAAACACTTAAAAAGAATTCAAAGTGACACTTACAATCGCGAATTTCTTCCATCGGAGTGGTAGTCAATTGTCCGGTCCGAAAGCCTGGTCCTGGTCGTTTCTAAAAAGAAAGAGAAATATTAAAATTATGTAAATAGAAATATAATTCTAAATTATACATTACCCTAACGATTCCATCTTGAATGACGGGCCCTTTCCGTTAAATCTGAAATAAACAAAAATTGTGAAAACTTATGAAAAAAACTCATAAAACTAATAAGCGCAACACCCGAGAAATAAAAATTGCTATTAAAAACAAAACACTAAAAAAAAAACAAGTTAAGTTAAGTTAATGTATTCACAGCGACGAAAACTAATTGCGCGCATAAATTAACACTACAGAAAATATTAACATTCGCAATTCGCCAAACATCGCTGTAAACGAACAAGGCAACGCAATTAAAGACAACTTACAATAGTTCAACAATAGTTGAAGTCGCAGTTGAATGAACGATAAAAAAGTGAATCCTAACTGAAGCAGGAGCAGTGTGACTATTCGACGAAGCAGAATGTTTATCTCAAAGTGTGACGTCAAGCATATACTGTAGCGACATCTCCGGATAAAAAATATCGAGAAATTAATTTGCGTATACTGTAGCGACATCTCCGGATGAAAAATACAACTTTTTTCATATTAGCGAGAAAAAAGAGAACTATATTCGTCATCTACATCCTGAAATTATGAGCAAAAAAATGATTTTAATAAACTCATTTTTGAAAAATTTGCACCATCTTTGTTTTCCAATTACTCTACAACTATACTGTGAAAAGTTGTGTTTTCAAGATCAAAATGTTGATTGGATCTACATCTTGAAGTTGAAGTGAAACTAATATTAACAACGTAATATTAACAATTGTAATGTGTAACAACTTGCGCACAACTTACTCAAAATGCAAACTGAAAAGAAAAAGAAATCTTTAGGATCTAGAATTTCATTTCATTTCTTTTGCAGCCTTTTTGTTTAACTACTTTAACTCAATGCGTTTTTTAAATTTGATTATCATCCTGCTACTGTTAATCGTTAAACATGATTTAAAATGTGTATTGTTGTGGGCAGTGTGTTTAATAAAAACTTTAAATAAAAAGGTTTGTGAACAGCGATATACAGCCTGTGTTCGATTTCTTTCCAAAAGTAATTTGAAGTTGATGCAGTCGACATTTTGAACATTTGAATAAACAACTTTCTACGGTGAAGATGGGGCATATTTAAAAAAAAAAAAGTTTAGGCTGATATCTTAGAAACAGTAAAAGATGCATTATTTCTGGCTTCATCAGCATTATTTTATCGCAAAACTGAACAGGTTTCTGCTCTGCATTCCAAATTCAGCTCACCTTGTGCCATTATAGTGCTAGACGGTATCCTCTCATATCTTGGAAACCGCATCACTTCTGACTGCAGCATATCATATCAGTTATTTTTTGTTGCTTTATTAATATAATTATATAATTATATCATAACAGAAAGAAGTAAACACAAATTAGTTATTTATTTATTTTTTTTTTTACCAATAATCATCAATTGTTGTAGGATTTTTTTTAAAATTTAAAAGTGATTGACCGACTCGTTTTTTAAGCGTAAGTTTTATTGCAAAAATCCTTGTACTTGCAAGGTTCTAAGATTTGCAGCTAAGCTAACTATTGATTTGCTTTTTAATACCGGAATATTTGTAATCAGTCTAATAACATTATAAGATTTCATGATACATTATTCATAGGTATTTGTTCTTATTTTGTCCAATACCAATTGTTGAATATTTAATCAAAATGTGGTTGGTCGACTCTCTTTGAAAGTGTGAGTTTTACAGACTGTGGCCGCAATAATCCCTGTCCAACGCTGAACAATAAGGGAAACTGAAATTTGGTAGTTGCTCTAAGTACATTACTTTTTCTAATGTGATAAACCTAAAACAAATTTTACGCACCTGTGTTTCGGGACAAGTTTGAAAACGGTAATTGGATAACATAAGTGCTATGACAAGTTTAACCTCCAATAAAGCAAATCTCATTGCAATGCAGTTACGAGGTCCAGCTCCAAATGGGAGATAAGTGAAAGGATTGCGCTTTGCTTTATTTTCTGCTGAAAATCTATTTCAAAATTGAAATAAATTGATATTTTTTCTAAAACACAAATAAATCATTTGATTTAAAAAAAATTACCTTTCAGGATCAAATGTCTGTGGATTAGAATAAAATTCCGGATTATGATGTATAGCATAAATAGGTATACCAATCATAATTCCTTTCTTTAATGTGATACCATTCAGGTTGTAATCTTCAACACAAACTCTATCAGTCCTAAAATTTAATTCGCACTTTAAACCATACTGTGTGTGTTTTTAAAGGATTTTTTGTTACCTAACAGCTGGAGGATATTTTCGCAATGTTTCAGACACGACCATGTCTAAAAATTGCATTGATGATACAGCTTCATATGTTAATTTCCCCTTTAATTGTCGATTTTTGAATTAGTCACACAATAAAGATTTTTCCATTCATTAGAATATTACCTTACAATCTGCCATTACATCATCCACTTCTTTGATTAATTTCTCCTGGATGACTTGATTTGTGGCAAGTTCATAGGCAAGAAAACTGAGAGTATTTGCTGTTGTTTCATGACCAGCAAGTATAAATAGCACAGTTTGGGCTATGACAATCTCCCTTGTTAGAGCTGAAATATTAAATGAACACTTTTTATGCTTAGAAACAAAATATTACCATATACTCATGAAAGTGAATCACTTTTTTTAGTCCCCGTTTGTTGATTTTCGTTTTCTTCAGTTTTGTTGTTTTCATCACTAGGAATTTCAGCTTCTAGCATTATTTGCAAAAAGTCTCTTCTGATAAACTATAGTTTTTACAGAATAAACTACTTTGAATTTTTAAAAAAAAATATTATTGTAGTAATTTACATCTTTGTTTTTAAGTCTCATATCGATTGTTTGGTCCGCAATTTTTTCAAAGTAATTGAATGGATTTGGTAACAAGGATTTCGGAAAAAACCTGAGCAATATTGGAAGTGTAACTGAAATGTATAATTTTTAAAATCCTAATTTGAATAACTTTATACAGTACAATACACTTACAAATAAGATATACGATTTTAGGATTTGGTCCAGCAGCTTTTTGTGCTTGAATAACAAATTCACTTTGTTGGTTTTTAATACCATCACTTTTCATTCCAAATCCACAACTTGCAATCACATCCAATGTTAACACAGCAAAGGTTCTAAAAAAAAAAAACATGAGACCATAGTCAAATTTAAAATTATAGCTTTCTCGGAAAATTATGCTATACTGCACCGCACTTAGTTAATTCTATTGGTTCTCCAACACCCGCTTTATCTTTTAAGGACTCCAATAAATTTTGAACACATTCTTCTATGAGGTATACCATCTAAATTAGTCATAATTAACAATAGTCAACTAAAAAACATATTGGGCCAATTCTTGGTTGCTAAATAAATAAATACCAGCTTTAATTTTCCTGATGTGTAAGTTGGAGTTAGAGTGTTTCGTACCATTTTCCATTTTTCACCTGTCATTACAGTTAACATATCTCCTAAAAATTTAACTTTTTCCATTCCTCCAAAGCTTCTACGATTTGGAAATACGTGAAAATCTTTGACCAATGTCTGTCTCAGTAAGTCAGGGTCAGATATGTAGAGTATTGGAAAGCTGCCCATAAAACCCCTAAAAGAAAATTTGATAATTAAGCTTATAACAATATGTCAGTTTCCAAAACTATCAATTTTTTTAATATAAGTGCCTTACCCATGCAAGTGACCAAATTTTTTCATTGCATCCATGTCTTGGTTTTGCATCGACTGAAATTTTGCATAAAATAATAGAAAAGACTAAATCTTTTCAACAGTCAAAACATTAAAAACAAATATTTTGATGAATTAAAATTAAACCACCAAACGACTGAAAAAAATTTACATATTTCCAAATTGGTTTTAATGTTCCAATCAGCAAACGCGGTTTTTCTCCTGGGACACCTTGTTTCTTCCAGTAGTCAAAATTCCAAGTGACATATCTAAACAAAATAATAATATAGTTTTTCTTAAATTGTTTCTAATTATTACTGATTTTAAACCCAATAGAATTTTCAAAGAATTTTGCAAATAAAATTAATTTAAAAGGCAATTTTTAAAGTTTATTTATTAACCAATGTAAATTCTAATGCCATCTATAGGTCAGAAAATGAACTAGACACATGGCCATGCTCATGGCCACATGATATCATTTGTTTTTTTCTTCTTTCTGAAGGTACATTAAAAGGAAAAATTAGAGCAGAAACATTTTGGTAAAAATGCATCACTATACATCACTATATACTGTATGTATTACTAAATATCATGTCAATATAAAATTTTTTTCTTCAATACAATAAAAGAAAAAATTGAATGCAATATTGCATGTAGATTGTCAAGATTGTGCAATCGTATTTCCCCTCAAAAAAAAGTTGTGTAACTGGTATAAAAACTTAATAGTAGGAAAATACTTACATGTACCACACTGACACCAATCCAATGACAACGAGCAGCCAGTATTGATAAAATTTAAAAATTTAAAAAATATCCATTTTAGATCTAAAATCTAATTTGTTTTGCCCTTGATCTCGTCAGAAGTGGTGAACTAAAAGCAAAAGTTGATGTAAACATTGATATGACCTTGGACGAGTGAATATATTCGTCCCAGTCCCCCAGGATATGACCTAACTACCACTAGTGGCATCTATCAGTAATAATTATCGAAAAGTTATTCTTTAATACTTAATCTTTAAAAAAAAATTACTTTTTAATTCTACATTGTAACTATAATTTAAAATGTTATTGTAGATAATCATTACCAAAAGTGTTTTTTTTCTTCTGGAAATTGGGAAACCAGTAAACACTCTACTTTACTTTGTTTACTTTCTGAAAAAAATCATGATGTTATTATAAGACAAATTTGTGATTATTATAGTATAAAACAAAAAAAGCATGCCATCTTTGGGATGGTCCTAACCTAAGCAATACAGCTAAGCTAACTTGTAATTTGTTTTTTTTAGCATTATACAGCATACAATAATGAATTTATTCATTAATATAAAATTCATTCTTATTTTGTTAAATATACCAATTGTAGATTTTTTTATTCAAAATGTGGTTGATCGACTCTCTTTTGAAGTGTGAGTTTTACTGACTGTGGCTGCAATAATCCTTGCCCTACGTTGAACAATATGGGAAACTGAAATTGTGTATTAGTTAAATGCATTATTTTTGTTTATTATGGTAAACCTAAATGAAATAATTTTACGCACCTGAGTTTCGGGAGAAGTTTGAAAACGGTAATTGCATAACATAAGTGCCATGACAAGTTTAACCTCCAATAAAGCAAATCTCATTGCAATGCAGTTTCTCGGTCCAGCTCCAAACGGGAGGTAAGTAAAAGAATTGCGCTTTGCTTTATTTTCTGCAGAAAATCTATTTCATAAAAGAAGTTTTTCCTGTACCGACATAAATTATTTATTTTTAAAAATTACCTTTCAGGATCAAACGTTTGTGGATCAGGGTAAAATTCCGGATTGTGATGGATAGCGTAAATAGGAATACCTAGAATCATTCCTTTTTTTATAGTAATATCATTCAACTTGTAATCTTCAACACACATTCTATCAGTCCTAAAATTCAATTGGCACTATGTGGTATATTGTTTCATTTTGTACGTACCGTATGGTACAGTACATGTTTTAAAAAATTTATTGTTACCTAACTGCCGGAGGATATTTTCGTAATGTTTCTGATACCGCCATGTCTAAAAATTGCATTGATGATACAGCTTCATACGTCAGTTTGCCCTTTAATATATTGGAGATTTTAATTATATTCACAATAAAGATTCTTCTAGTCATTAGAACTTTACCTTACAATCTGCCATTACATCATCCACTTCTTTGATTAATTTCTCCTGGATATCTTGATTTGTGGCAAGTTCATAGGCAAGAAAACTGAGTGTATTTGCTGTTGTTTCATGACCAGCTAGTATAAATAGCACTGTTTGGGCTATGACAATCTCCCTTGTTAGAGCTGAAATATTAAATGAATACTTTTTATGCTTAAAAACAAAATGTTACTCATAAAAATGAATCACTTTTTTTAGTCCCTGTTTGTTGACTTTCATTTTCTTCTGTTTTGTTGTTTTCATCACTGGGAATTTGAGCTTCTAGCATAATTTGCAAAAAGTCTCTTCTGTTAAACTGTAGTCATAGGTAATAAGGTTATTAATTTTATTTTTTACAAAAATTAAACAATTTACATCTTTGTTTTTAAGCCTCATATCAATTGTTTGGTCTGCAATTTTTTCAAAGTACTTGAATGGATTTGGTATAATAGATTTTGGAAAGAACTTGAATATACTCATCAATTTTGGAAACGTAACTGAAATGATGACAATTATGAACTAGTATAGATAAAGAACATTTTTCGAAAAACTTACGCATGAGATATGTAAGTTTTGGATAACCCCGAAAAGCTTTTTGTGCTTGAAGAACAAATTCACTTTCTTGGTGTTTAACACAGTCAGTCTTCATTCCAAATGCACAACTTGCAATTACATCCAGTGTTAACACAGCAAAAACTCTAAAAATATGGCATGAGGCCAGATAAATTTAAAATTATACAGCTTTCTAAACGAGCATTACGATGTACTACACCGTACCTAGTTAATTCAATTGGTTCTCCAATACCTGCTTTATCTTTTACAGATTCTATTGTATTTTGGACACATTCTTCTATAAGATATACCATCTGCAGTAAACATATAAATTTATAGATATTATATTGTATATGCGAATTCCAAAAAACTTATTGTGATGCCAAGTCTAGGCCATATTACCTGCTTTAACTTTCCTGATGTGTAAGTTGGGGTTAGTGTGTTTCGTACCATTTTCCATTTTTCGCCTGTCATTACTGATAACATATTTCCTATGACTTTATCTTTTTCCATGTCTCCAATGCTTCTACGATCTGGAAATATGTGAAAATCTTTGACCAATGTTTGTCTGAGTAAGTCAGGATCAGATATGTAGAGTATTGGAAAGCTGCCCATAAAACCCCTAAAAATAAATATCATAATTAAGTTTTTGTCATATTATACACAATTTTTGTATATAACTTGAAAACCTTACCCATGCACGTGGCCGAATTTTTTCATTGCATCAATGTCTTGGTCTTGTATAGACTGAAATTAAACATAATATTTATAGCGTTGATGTATACCACGAATGTGCGATCGAAAAACGTTGAATAAAGTCAAGAAATAAAGTTAAAATATTTAACAGTGGTATAATCCTAGTAAAAACAATCAAAAGCAAATATTTTGATGATATATATATACTGTAAATATAATTAGAAACAAGTCATGAAATAAAAAAAACTTACATATTTCCAAATTGGTTTGAATGTTCCAATCAAGAAACGTGGTTTCTCTCCTGGAACACCTTGTTTCTTCCAGTAGTCAAAATTCCAGGTGGCATATCTTAAAAACAAATTCATGTTTTTCTTATTTTTTTATTTTATTCTGGTCTTATAAAAACCCATTAGCAAAGCTTTGCCAGTTTGTTCAAACTTGCTAATTAGATTCAAAATTAATATATATCAAAAGAGTAAAGATTATTGCAAATTTAAAAAAAAAAAAAATATAAAAATAAAAAATATGATTCATGTAGCTTCTGGTGCCATCTATAAGTCGGAAAACAAACTAGAAACACGACCTTGAGATTAATTAACACATGATACTATGATAGATATCATTTGTTATTTTGTTTCTTTTCTGTCGAAAGAAAAATTCAAAAAGAACCGACATTTTGGATAAAAAAAACAGGTTTTTAGTATATTACAACTTAAATATTAAAATTAAATTCTTCATAATACAATAAATTGAATAATTTCAAGATTATAAAATCAATCGTATTTCCCCTCAAAAAAAAAATAAAAAATGTTAAAATATGTCCTTGCCGTAAAAACTAAAAAGTAGAAAAATACTTACATGTACCAGACTGAAACCAATCCAATGATAACAAGCAGCCAGTATTGATAAAAATTAAATAAATAAAAAATATATCCATTTTGGTTCTTAATTAAAATGCCTGGTTTGTTTTGGCCTTGATCGCACCTACTGCTTTCTTCTTTTTGTAATGAGTCAGCAGGGAAGCTGATACAAAGTACAAACATTGATATACCGGTAATCTAAATATCACTAGTGGCATCTATCGCTAGTATAATAAGTTATTTAATAATTAATCTTTTTTTTAAAAAAAATATGTTACTGTAATGACTACAGTACAGTGTCAGATTTTATTTCAACATTTCGACATTTGGTGTCGAGCTGCGGCGCAATCTACGGGTCTCTATTGTATAAGAGAATTATTGATGTTCCAACACATGACAGCTGCTGTCTTTTTCTAAATTCATTTTCAAATTCAAATTCAAATTTGTTTTCAACTGACAATTAAATGTCTACCAGAATTGTTATAATAAAAATGCGATACGGGCAATAGATGAATAGAGCATTATCATTAAAACAATTCTGGATGCTATTCAATTGTCAGGTGAAAACTTGAAATAAATTTAGAATGAAGACAGCAGCTGTCATGTTGGAACATCAATAAATATATCAAAATTTGAAGAACTAATAATTGAAATTAATCATGAACTCCATATTGAAGTTACCCAGTCTCAAGCACATGACATTAGCCAGAATTTCGGTTTTGCTATGGCAATGTAATTTCACTTTTTATAAACATTTGGAGGAAATGGCGGTAGACAAGAACATGAGGCAATTTAGGGTTTAGTGCATTTTTCAAAATGAGAAGTAATAAAACGGTTTAATTTCTCTTCTCTCTATATAGCATTGTTGAAAGTAAAATTTGTGAACTTGTGGATGGTTTTTCTATACCTAACCATCTAAAACCAATGTTATGCACATCACTCAGCCACGTTGGAAAAGAATTATTGGATATGGTTAAATTTTTAATTTGCCAAGTTTTTGTATGTGACAACATGGACTTGATAAAACCTATAATTTGTGGCACAAAGTGGACAATATATGGAAAACTAGACATAAGAGAAACAGCAAAAGTTCTTTCAAAATCTCAAGATTTGACAGATAAAAACAGATTGGACATTGCCTGTGTGTGTTGTATTGCAGATGTCGTTTGTGATCTTTGCGAATCCAACACTGACATTTTGGAAACTGATCAAAAGGATTTAAAAGGTTTAATGTTCAATTTTTGGAAGGATATTACAAGCGCTCCTATAATTGACATAACTGACGATAAGAAATGTGAAATGTGTATAATCTCCATGACTCATCAAAACCAAAGTGCGCTCGAATACTTCTGGTCGTTGATGAGCAAAGATGAAAGAAATAAGTTGATCATCAAGTTAATGGAGCAAGACTTTGACATCAGTGAATTAAAAGTGATAATCTACAATGCTGTAGACTATTTTGATTATGAAGAATCTTCTGAAGAACCGAAAAATGACTATTCGGCTTTTCCGGCAAGTTTTGTCTTTTTTCTACTTTTCCAATTGAACGAACAACAAATAAACGCCTTGTTGTTTTCTGACTACGGATTAACACCGTTTTTACCTTTACTTTTGGATTATATGGATGTGGAATCTTTCAAACCGACTTTCAACCAAATCCTCAGCACAATTACAAGAGATGACTTTCACGGTATAATCTACAAGTCAGTTTTATATTTTGACCGTAATGGGAACTGGTACAAACTTAAGAACGTTAGGAAATGTCTAACCGACATGTGGAAGAATGCTCCGGCTGAATTAAAAACGTGTCCTCGGACCCTGAAGTCTATGTTTCTTCATCTCGCATTATGCACTGCAAAGGACATGGACAACTTGGAGTTATTGTTGACTGGTGCGAGTGTTGAAAACAAGAGGAGAGTGTTGTGTAGATGTTTAACACTTCTCAGGGAGTTACGTGATTACGCATTACACTGGGATTTCATAGAATTTGCAGCAAAAAGATTATTAAAGACTTCGGACGAAGAAATGATGATTTTTAAAGAGCATTGTTCTTTCTTTGCTCACGACATTTGTTATGAAATTACTAGAAGTTCAGAAAATCAATGGCCAACTATCGACAGATTTTTGAACTTTTCTTTTGAAAACGCGAGTGAAGTTAGTGAATTTAAAAAGAAATTAGCGAGCGAATATTTAGCAAGTGTGGAGATTGCCACGAATGCCAGCGCCACCTTCAAAGATAATGTCCTTTTCACGATGTCTACGACCAAGCAGGATGTGATCAAGTTTGTGTGTGAATATTTAGCAAGTTTGGACACTCCCACGACCAACGAGAATAATAAGATCTTCAGCACGGATGATAAGCTAATTATTGACAGATTTTCCAATTGGGCCGAATTGAATGCACCTGATGTAAAAAGTCACTTGTTTGCCAAAGATGATGAGGAAAATACTTGTGCATTATCTTGTATGCACTTTTGTTTACAGAAAGATATGCAGAGCATTGAATTGTTATTTGGAGATGCGAGTGTTGCTGATATAAGGCGAATTTTATCGATCTGTTTTTTTAAATTAGTTGCGCGTTCCAGGTGTAAGTCCGATTGGTATTGGGATTGGGATTTTGTTGAATGCGTGGCACGAAAATTTATTTCGGCTGATGATGAAATGAATGTATTCAAGAAGAACTGCTCTCGTCTTGCGTATAAAATTATCAATGATTTTTATTTAGGCAAAGGTGAAAATGGCCCGATGTTAAATCGGTTCAATAATTTCTGTTTTTTGAATTTACATGAACGCAGTCATGCTAAAAAATGTTGCGCGTTTCATTATGGTATGCCATGCGTTGATCCAATATCAGAAAGTGATGATGGAAATGTGTCAAATTATGCATATTTTATTTGGTGCGGATTTACTGATGAGAAAATTTCAGAATTCATCTCGAATTACCTTACACTAAATATCCTGTAAATGAATTACGGTATACATAAATATTTTTTCTCTTTTGGTCTTTTGTAGTTATACATGATATAAATGAAAATTATATAAATAATAATAATTGACATGAATATTAAAGATTTTCTAAAATGTTTTTATTTTTAAGTTATTCCGTTTTTGACCCATAGATGGCGCTAAAGAGTTGTGGCGTCATAAAACATAATTATCACACGTTTATCACGAGAATTTTAGATTTTTATTCGAAAATACAATTACTAAGAAAAAAAACACGAAAAACAAGTAACTGAATTAATATTGAGCAATTGATCAAAAATATTTATAGGTCTAGACATTATAGACATTACAGCAGCTAATTCGGCATACAGATGGCGCTGATCGTTTGGTGCGTTTACAAGGCAGCGAGCGAGATTAGATAATACTCAAAACAGTCAAACAAAACATTAAAAAAATTAAAACACAAGACCCACCAACAACTTCTTTACCCTGGGAGACACCGGGCGATCCTGGTAGTCTAATATATAAAAAAAAGTTGCGCGAGCGGGTATATAGTGGGCCCACCGTTCCCGCGAAATATGTAAGGAATCTGAGCATGGGGTCGAGGCGTTCCTACTGTTCCGAGAGGCTGTGATAATTGTTGCCGTAGCCAGACCCCGGTATGACAACACTACTGCATCACGCATTTCAATGGTTGAGTCATTGCAGAGAGGTGTTGCGGCAACAATTCTTTTTTGTCTGACGCTGATCTTGCAAAAATATTTGTCTTACAAAACCTCATTGACGTAACTCGATTGTAGTGACACATGCGATGTGTGGTGTAGTGTGGTAGTGTTATCACACCGGGGCTGTGCAGTTCATTATTCTGTCTGTTTGAGCGAATATTATAGACATTATAGACAGTAACAGTGCTACAGTGTAATTAAAATAGATGGCGCTGTGTTTGTTTGGTGTGGTCTAACGAGGCTGTGTATGAGTGCATAGCATATTGAAATCAGTCCAGCGAGTGAGATTAGAAAAAAGAAACTATATTGCCCACAAAATAAAAACCATCTTTGCCCACACAAGGCCAACCAACAGTCACCCCAAAAAAATTTATATTCCGAAAAACCATCTCCTCACACTTAACAGCCTGAGAGGTACCCAGCTAAACTCTATCCAACAATTTGTGCACGAAACTGAAAAGTGAACTTTTTTGCATTGTATTGAAAGTATATATATTGTAGTATTTTTATTTTAATTCTCTAGTCAAGCTGAGTCGAAAAATCATTGTTTCGCAGCCAAAAAATGTGCGCAACAATACAAAAACCCAAATGTAAATGATTTTTTAAAAAATATTTTACAAGCGTTTTCGTTTGTTAACAAAGGCACGCACATTTTTGTACTGCAAAGCAATGATTTTTCGACTCAGCTCAAATAGAGGATTAAAATAAGATATCACAATATATACTTACAGTACAATGCATAGGTCATTAACCAATGGGAGTTTCGTGCACGAATTGTTAAATAGAGTTTAGTACTAAATAAATCAGCTGATAAGACTAGTCACATGACTAGATTAGTATAATTTGCGCAACAATGAATACAATTTTTTCTTAATATCATTTATTCATTAAATATTGCGTTCTGTTTTTCGAAAAATCCATTAACTCCTACTTTAAGTTGATATCTTTGTTTTATTTGCTCTTAGTTCCCGCCCGAATTTAACTCAATTTGTTGATGAGATGCGAACAGGACTTAAAGTGTTTGTAAGAGGGGGTTCAGCGATGAACTACGATGTTTGGGTGTGCTTTCTAAGTGCACGTGCCAGTTTGTCGGCTGCCATCTGGCGAATGGCATGAGCCCAGTGTAATTTAAACCAAGAAAGAAAAACTCTCGCATCTGTCAGCAGAAGAAAAAAGAGTTAAACACCGAAAACTTTACCTAACCACACTTAAATGACCCCATTAACCACATAATCCTTATTTTCTACATTATTAATCAACAGTTCATCAATTTTTACACAAAACCATTCACTATTCTTACATAAAACCACAAAAAAACCAACAAAATCATTCATTTCTGCATTTTTTTTATAGAATATTTGAATAGATACTTGACCTTTCCTTTATTCATGGGTTCTCGAGACGTTTCCTCATCTCGACTTGTTCCCACGTTTTTGTCGGGGAGGCGGGACAAGGCGAACGGAAGCAACGAGCCTCCGGCCACGCCGGAAATGAGTGCTTCAGGTACCCACACACTCATTAACCCCTTCCGTACATCAAATAGTTCACCTAGATTTTTTATTTCCTCATTTTTTTCATATTGTATCAATAAATTTCGTCATTTTAATGCAATAAATTGCCGTTGGTCGACGATTATCGCGTGTGAGTCCACGAGAAGATGAACAAAAGCGGACTTTTTGTCAGACACGAAACCGGAAACTCTAGATAGGCAGTTAGGGTCACCGGAACTGGGTTGTAAGTATTCGCGTGGCGGCCGCGCGCCCACCTTCCGCCCTGCAGGCGCGCGCAATTATGTGGACAGGTAGCCGGAGCACAGGTGCGGCGCGGTGATGTGATGAAAAAGCACCCCTCGCCCCCACCTACGCGTCGCCTGAGACGCACAGGTGTCTCGGATACTGAAAATGAACTCAGGTGTACTTTTAGCTTTGTCCACCTTTGACGGTGGTCACTTCGTGTCAAATTACAGGCATTTTTTTGAGGGGTCGGTGGTGGTCATGGGGTCTGTAATCAGTACAAATGAAACGCGAGGGATGGACACGACATGGTGGCCGGTCATTTTGGTTTTTGAGAGTAGAGAAATTGAATTAAAAGACTTGGGGTCGAGGAATGATGTATGGAAAAGGGAATATCACGTGATTTTTTTTTTTTTTTTTAGGATTTACCTTGAGATGTTATAGGATGTATATAATGGACTGTGATTACGGTGGGGATGGAGTTCGTTTTGTATAGTATGGGATGAGGGGAAAAAATGAAGGAAGAGTGGAAGACACAAATTGGTCAGTGGAGCGGAACTAACAGATTTCAACTCGCACGTCATCAGAAAAATGATTCATGAAAAATGCATTGATGATATAAGAAAAAATATATAGGGAATTAAAAAATATATATATTTCCTGTTATTAGAGTGGGTTTTTATTTGTTCATAAAAGAAAAAAAGATGGAAAAAAGATATTGTTTCATAGTAATATTATAGTAATATTATAGTAATATCATAGTAATATTGTTTCAGGTAATAATGCTAGTAGTCCAATAAATTAAGTGGAATTTTATGTCAAACAATGTACAGTACTATCGGCACATATATCAAAAAATGAGCAAAAACTGTATAGCTGAAAAATTAAATTATCTAAAAAAAAAACAATAAACCGCTAAAAATGGCAAAAATTAGCCAAACAAAACCTAAAAACAGCTTAAATTATCCCAAATGTTTTAAAACCGCAGAAAACGACAAAAAAATATGACAAAAACAGTAATAAAAAAACAATAAAAAAAAAAAAAAAAACAGATCTGTCTAATTTTTTTCTTAACCAGATTCTTCTGGACTGCGCATGTGCTTAAAATAAAGAAATTACTATTTATACCACTTATAACTATACACCCTTTACCCTGAAAACACCATATGCAACAAATGAACCGAAAATTAAAATTATATAAAAAAATCATATAAAAACTAATTTCTCTTTTCCTCTACACAAAAATGATGTAAAACTTCTTCCATATCCAATTGAAAAACGCTTAGAAACAGCATTGGGATGAGAGTTTCACCCCTCAATCACCCCCTCCCCAGTCTTTTGCCATTCCCCTGGGAAATGAAAATTTCTTCCAAAATCCACTTCAACTTTTACCCATCAGACCTCAATTATCAAACACGATCCACTCCAAACATGGCCTGATACATTGACACACGTGACCCGCACGTGACCAGATCAAACTTGGCGACGCGCCAGATTAGGCAACACGCGGCTCACTATCTGCCTCCATTCGATACGGATTAGCAACTCTGGGAACAGACGACGAAGCCAACATTTTCATTTTTTTAATTATATTTTTTCTTCTTCTTGTTGTGGTGAATCAAAATTGTATATTTTTCTAGGGGGTATTGTGGTATGGGCTGGTTGACGAAACAATGGTGTTGGCAGCACGGGAGCTGCTCATTAGCTCGCGCCAATACATCATCCACCTCCTGCCACGATGCGCCAGCCTGGAGGCACCGCACACGGAGCCATAATAAGGGTTGCAACTTGGGAGGACAATTAAAGAGGAGGAAAGAAAAATTTATAAAAAGGAAGAAAAAAAAAGTTCAATAAAAGTTTTATGTCAATTGATTTAAATTTGATTTAAATTTGATTTAAATTTGTTTTCAATTGTTTGTAATTATATAATTAATTTTTTTAAGTGTAAGAGGTTATTAATATTGCTGGTAGGGGGCGCCTTGAGGGATTTTTTGGATGTAAAGTTAAACGAAGGTGGGTTAATTACTCTTTTTTTCAGGTAATGCTAGAAGGTGACATTTTGATGGATCTTTTTTTTGGGAGTATAAATGGGAAAACAAGTGAGGTGAAAATATAATCAGAAAAATAATGTAATAAGTGGAATTGTGGTGCAGTGGGGACATTGTAATGGTTTGTGGTGAAAGAAAAGATCAGATATTGTATTAATTTTTAGATTTTTGATGTTTTTTGGTTTTTTTTTAGCATTTTGAAATTGTTATTGTAGTGATTTGTTGTTTTTATAATTAGAATATTGTTGATTTGTTGTGATCTTTGGTTTTATTATTTATTTTTTTTGTGATTTTTGATTATTTTATTGATGATTTGTAAAGACTGTTGATTTTACTACAGGTATTTATTTCTAGTTGTTTCAGAGTGTTTTATTGTTTATTTTTGTGGTTGTTTTAGAGTGTTTTGTTGTTCATTTTTGTAATTTTTGATTGTTTTAGTGCGGAGTGTTTTATTGTTTATTTTTGTGGTCTTTGGTTGTTTTAGAGTGTTTTGTTGTTCATTTTTGTAATTTTTGATTGTTTTAGTGCGGAGTGTTTATTTTTGTGGTTTTTGGTCGTTTTAGAGTGTTTTGTTGTTCATTTTTGTGATTTTTGATTGTTTTAGATTGTTTTGTTGTTCATTTTTGTAATTTTTGATTGTTTTAGCCTTAGAGTGATTTTGTTGTTCATTTTTGTAATTTTTGATTGTTTTAGTCTTAGAGTGTTTTGTTGTTCATTTTTGTAATTGTTTTAGACTGTTTTGTTATTCATTTTTGTAATTTTTAGTTCTTTCAGAGTGTTTGGTTGTTTATTTTTGTGATTTTTGATTGTTTTAAAGAGTTTTATTATTTATTTTGGAAATTTTTGATTGCTTTGAATAAGTGTTTTTATTGTTTATTTTTATATTTTTTGGTTGTTTCTAAGTGTTTTATTATCCATTTGTAATGATTTTGGATTTATATCTTGTTTGACTTGAAAGATTGTTCCATTGTATTTTACATTTTTTTCTCATTGTTGCTCTGATTTCTCATTGACAATTAAAACCACTAAAAAATTTCTATTCAAATTATTTTATTAGGCACAACTGACAAAATAAATTATTATTCACTTGTATACAAAATACATGTACAAAAAGTACCAATTTACACACATAAAATTGACTTAAGGCACTTACAGTACAATATCAAAAATTAAAAAAAATTTATACAACAAAAAAAAAATATCCAAAAAAAACAACATTTGATTGACATATTTACAATTTATCATACACTGGCACTTTGATACTGGTATAGTTGAAAAATGTCTATAACTCCCAAACATCACATCCCATCCGCACCTAATCGCGATCGAGAAGTTCTAGTAAAGCCGCGATATAACTCTGAGCCATTTGCAAAGTCTCATACTTGGATAGCTTCCGGTCATTCCCCAATGACGGCACCACATCTCTCAGTTTATCAAACGCAACATTCAAACTGTTCATCCTTCGTCTCTCCCGCGCGTTCGCGGCCAACCGCCTCTTGCGCATCACATTAGCCGTTGGCAACTTGTCCGGTCTCTGGTTCTTACGGTTACTCGCACGGGAGGTCCGAGGATCACTCACTTGACCAGACTCGGACTCTCCAAGTGAAAAATCCGAATTGCCCAACTCCATTAACTCCGTGGCCTCTTCCGAGTCCTCATTGAAAGCGGGGTCTTCCATCGAGTGGTCAAGACTGGACACTTGAAATGGCTCCTGGTGCCCGGGTAACAGGTAGTCGCTCAACACAGCAGCAAGCATTGCAGCCTCACCTCCGACCATCGCTCGTGTGAGCGTCTCGGCTGCGTCTGACGATCGTCCTTGTCCTTTGTATTTTATACAGGGGTCCGTGGAACCCGCCCTCCACGTGCGTAATAATCTCCCTCGCGGCCACCGTGCGCCAATCAGGGGCAGCAACCACCGAGCGGCGCTTCTTTTTTTTCCTCTGTCGGTCTCCCCCCTTCCCTCGAGTGGTTCGACACCCCTCTGTTTCTCTTTACCTGGTTCCGCGAAGTCGACAGCTTCCAATTTACACTCGAAAAAGTGTAACGTAAAAATGATGTTAAAAGTGTGGCTCGGTAATTAAACTATTTCCGGTTTAATTATAAAATTCCCGTTTGGGACGTTAAAGCGCGAGACTCGTGTTTCTGGCGACTGCACAATTGAGCCTGGATGAAAGAAGGGGGGGGGGGTTTCAAAGTGGACACGCAGCAGCAGACCAGTCGCGCGCGACAGCAATTGCCCGAGGGCGAACGGCGCGTGACCATAGGGGACGCCAAATGGCGCCAGGTTAAATTTTTTTTTTTTTTTTAACCTGTGATGACCACTTGACTCGTGATGATTTTAGAGTCGAAGGTCTTTCGGTTCCTTGGAAATTTATATATTTTTTTTTTGGTTTGTTTTTCTTCGAAGTGTTACAATGGATTTTGCAAGAACAATTATAGAAAAGTTAAATGTAATATAAGCAGAGATTATATACCGGTAGTTTAATTAATTTAGGGAGTTTTGATGGTAATTATCTAGCTGGTCATTCAAAGTGGGGTTTTTTAATATTTTTTTTTTTGAGGATGGTTATAAGATACAATGGGATATATTTTTTTTAATTTGGCCACGTGGGCATTGGATTGAAAAGTGAAATAGAAAATGACAGGTAAATTGATAGCATTCGCACATCACGAATTATTGTTTAGCTCTTTGAGGAACTTATTACTTAGGAGCCCCCATTTGAATTTTTTTTGAATAAGTGGAGAGAAGGGTTAGTTCAATCAATCATAAGACCCCACAGAAAATGACTTGTAAAGTATAGAAGGAAATAAATTTTCCCTTGAAATGAAAATTGATATTATAGCTTATACTATACCCTTATTTATTATTTCGTGCGCGAGACTTCCATTGGTTAATGACCTATATTGTACTGAAAGTATATATTATGCTATCTTATTTTAATCCTCTAGTCGATCTGAGTCTAAAAATCATTGTTTCGCAGCCAAAAAATGTGCGCAACAATAGAAAAACCCAAATGAAAATAATTTTTTAAAAATATTTTACAAGCATTTTCATTTGTTAACAATGGCACGCACGTTTTTGGACTACAAAACAATGATTTTTCGACTCGGCTCAACTAGAGGATTAAAATAAGATACCACAATATATACTTTTAGTACAATATAGGTTATTAGCCAATGGGAGTTTCGCGCACGAAATGATAAATAGAGTGTATACACTTGTCACTTTGTATTGTTAGAAGTTTTGTATTGTTACATCAAACACACTATAAATAATTATTTTCAAATATTTTTTTATGTAAGTATCCTGGATAGAATGTAATTATCATTTAAAAAGTAAGGAAAAGGAAATAAAATAAAATCAATAAAGTAAGTTGGGTTTTGTTTGATTGTTGATTGGTTTTGAGATGATGTATCAAATTGTGGTATTATAAATTTCATTATTGTGTAGCATTTGTATCTCTACCTATGTAAATACATTGCATACTTAAATAGTATTTGGAGCTATGCGATATTGAGGTACCGATATACAATGAACTTTTTTTGTTGAAACATCATTTTTTCAATTGTTTTTAGAATTCAAAATGCTATAATTCAAAATACAGTGAACGCTCTCTAGACGGGACATACTGTAGACGGGCCAGTCCTGTACACTGGACACATGAAAATTCAACAAATTGTTACATTTTTATATATTTTGAATTATAGCATTTTGAATTATAGCATTTTGAATTATAGCATTTTGAATTATAGCATTTTGAATTCTTATAAATTTGAATTGAACAATTTGAACAATTGCTGATTCGAAATATAAAAATTCAACAATTGCTAAATGCTACATTTCAAAATATAAAAATCCAACAATTACTAAATGCTACAATTCAAAATAGAATTTAACAAAACACAAAAATTCAAAATGCACCAATTCAAAATTCAAAAATTCGAATCATTGTTGCATTTTGGTATGTTGAATTACGATTCATTAGAAAACTATAAACGCGATCTCCAATTGCTACACTCATATTATTGCGTCTACAAGTATAGACAGATATATACTGTATATATATTTAAGATTTTACGTAAAATTTATCCTCAAACTAATAACTGTCGAAAGAAAAGTCTTATTATCATCGCAAACCAAAATTGAGAAAAAAAAAATAACTCATAAAACCAAAAATAATTTGATAACGTTACATAAAAAAAATCTCTTCCGTCGTTGAATGATGGGGTTGCCGACTTTAATTTGATACCTTGTGACCGTCATGATACCACATCCAAGCACTAGGCGACATTTCTTTCACACCTATATAATAACTGCTCACCCATATTACATATTAGATATGAGCAGACTTCCTAACTTGCCAACAATTTAACTGATATAAAATGTAACGCAAGGAAAACATAAAAGCAATAATTGACCAAATGCAGGAGGCCCAGGAACCATTAGATTAACGCTTAAATGGCAGACGGCCATTTGTAAGTGTTGGAATCTATATTTTAAAAATGATAATAAAAATAAAAAAATAAAAAAAAAAATTTTTTTTTTCTCCATGTTGCACAATGATGGCGATAACCTAACCTACGTGCGTGAGGGCTATGGGCGGGACACTCATGAATATACGAAACGACTCCCGTGCATGGGTCAGTTTGCAGTCTAGCAGACTCACAGTGGCAATATGAAAGCCCTGTTAAGATGTTTATTTTATGGGATGGCCCGGGGTCGGTTTTTGGACGCACGTGCTGTCAGAATATGTAATGGGCGCGTTGATTTGACCAGTCGCACCTGCACATGCGTGATTGTTAGTTGGGAGATGATCCAGTTTGTAATTTACATGAAATAAGTGTATAAGAGGAGTTTGTGACGTTTCTCGAGGTGATATTTGGAGATTATAAAAGGAAAGTAGAGCGGGGGAATGTATGGGGTTAATTAAAGAACGGAAAAGGGCGGGAAATGGGGGTCGGTTATTCATTACCCCTCAGTTTGGGCAAAGCAGGTAAATAATTCAACGAGCTCATCACACCCACATTGCACTTTATTAAGACTTTAGGTGAATTTAAAATTCAACAGGGGTTGGTGAAACTGAAAGAATGCAATTTCCGTAAATTTTTTAAAGGGAAAAATTTGAGTTTAGCAGGGGTGGAAAAATTAGTTAAAAATGAATAGAAAAAAAATCGTAAAAATCGTAAAATCGTAAAAAATAGAAAATTTTGAGTATTGAACAGAAAAAACATCAAAAAAACATCCAAAACAGAAAAATATAACACAAAAAAAGCATCAAAAACAAAAGAAACACCAAAAACAAGAAAAAAAACTCTTAAAAATTACTTTGAAATTACTTTTATTAAAAAATATCAAAATTTTGAAAAAAACAAAAACACCAAAACCAAAAGTACACTAAACAACAAACAAAACAATTATCCACCACAAAAAAGAAATAATACTAAACCAATAAAACAACAAGAAAATAAGAGAAAAAAAAATAACTTTCAAAAAAAAATAAATAGAAAATCTCTATAATTAAATGCAACAATTTCCAATTTTTCTTCTATACCTTTCCATCCTTACTCATTTCATTACATAACACAATGATTATATTTACTTCTCTGAAACATGAAAAATTCCCGAAAGCGTTAACATCAACTCGTGTACAATTTGCCAGCAACGTCATGACAGCGCGTGCGTGCCTAATGTAGCGCATCATAGCCAAAATTAAGCGTGTTTCCTGTACCAATGTGATGCCATTCGAATATGACTTCTTCTTTTTTCATTTTCCTACCTGTCACTGCAATGCCCAACCACACATCACTCCAAATGCACCTTTACCTTATGACTGCTCAACCAGGTCACTGGGTTTCAACAAAAATACCCCGAAATAAAACTAATATATATAAAAAAAATAAAAAAATATTCTAACAGAGATTAAACAGATTATATATTTATCATCGAGTTCAACGAATTTAAACCTAAAAATAAACAAAAAAAAATTTTTTTTTCTCTGAACAAATTATTTATTTTTTCTTTTTTTTTCAGAAAAAGAAATTAAAACAAGGACAACAAGTTTTTCCAGTTTTTTTCCCACACATATCAAATGTTTGACCATCAGTGACACTTGGCCAATTGTATTGAGGTGCGCACCTGTGCGCGCCCAGTGCTGGCGGAACTGATGGACACTGGCGCGTGGCGTTGCTCCACTTGAAACATCTGCCTTTAATGTGACTCATTAAATTACCTAACAAATATATGTCC
>JH431231.1:2349-22637 GCA_000239455.1 Strigamia maritima
TAACGTTCATATCATTTTTAACTTTGTACCATTTTCAACTTTAGTACCATTTTCAACTTTGGTACCATTTTCAACTTTGGTACCATTTTTCAACTTTGGTACCATTTTCAACTTTGGTACCATTTTCAACTTTGGTACCATTTTCAACTTTGGTACCATTTTCAACTTTGGTACCATTTTCAACTTTGGTACCATTTTCAACTCTGGGACCATTTTCAACTTTGGTACCATTTTCAACTTTGGTATCATTTTCAACTTTGGTATCATTTTCAACTTTGGTATCATTTTCAACTTTGGTATCATTTTCAACTTTGGTATCACTTTTAACTTTGGTACCATTTTTAATTTAACTATAAAAACCATTAAAATTGTATGAAGTGTATGAGTGCCTTTAGCTGCAAACAGTCAATTGACGTCACAAAGTTATGTGAAAATGGCGGCTGTTATTTGGTTGTTGATATGGTGTTTTGGCACCAAACAAAGCAGTTTTAATAATCAAAGAGTCAGTGTTTGCTGGAAATAATGAATATATGATACATTTATGAGGTAATCTTTGTTTTAAAATAATAAAATACTACATTTCTATATCACTTTAACGATTTGCCATCGGATACGGAGGACGACGGCCGCGTAGAAAATATCGGAGACAGCACGCCGGACGAAATACCTCCAAACACGGAAAATAACACTGCATTATCTCCCATCGAACAGTTAAGCGCAGAGTTCATCAAAATGCAAAAATCTTGCCCGAACACAGAAGCTCGTATTAAAAACGAGACCGACACCGCTAAACTGTTGAAAACATTTTCAGGCAGCGCTAGCGAAGATTGTACGCACTTTTTCTACAAAATCGAACACGCAGCCAAATTAGGACGCTGGACCACCAACAGCAAAATCATCCATGCAAATGGACTTCTCCGAGGACAGGCCAAAAATTGGTACGACATCTTTGGATCAAAAATTGTCACATGGGACAAATGGAGGATTTCGCTGCACAACTTTCTCGGCGGCAGTAAAGACATCGAATCTTGGCACGCCCGAGTCGCCGCACGCACACAAACGGATCAGGAATCGGTTTCGACTTACATGAGCAGCAAATTCGCACTCATCCAGCGCACCAAAAATAATTTTGCAATTTCCGAACGCGATATTGTTCGCATGACAATCAATGGCCTTTCTTGCGACACCATGCGACACAGCCTTATCAACGCTAGAATTCCTACCATCACAGAAGCCCTCCAACACGCTAAAGACCTTGAACGCTCAGACGACGCCAGTAAAATTTATCGGACGACCAAAAGCAGCACTTATAAACCTAAAGAAAAAGAAAGAGATAACGCGCGCCCTCGAAATAAAAAGCCATTTATCGAACCATATGTCGCCAGAGCCGACATGACTAAAACCACGTGTTATCGGTGCCAAAAAATTGGCCACACAACGAAGGATTGCCCGTTGCTCGACACTCGCACCAACTCCAAAAATCCCAAACCAATCGGAAAAGTGATGTGCTTCTTAAAATCTAAAGACCACGTAGGAAGAAAAACGGTCTGTGACATCTTCGTCACCAACGCTAGTCGCTAATCGAGAATGCACAACTCTATTCGACACGGGCGCCGACACATCTGTCATGAGGGTCAACTGACTCCGTGACAGGTCGAAAATGCGTCCAAACGCGGAAAAAGCCGAAATCGAGTTCAACCGAGAGAACTACACGCCACTTGGGTTTGCCGATGTAGGAGTCAAAATCGACAAAAATCACCACACCACAACCGATGTCGCCATCATGGAAGACGACTTTCCTTATGAACTCGTTCTCGGTTCACCCTTTCGCTACCAAGAGCAGATGACTGGGATACTGCACCTAACGGAGACGTCACCATCTTGACCCCCCCACCTAAAACTAATGCAGCGACGCCGCCCTCGCCGCCCGAAATACAACACGCAAAACGAACCCACTAACTCTACTTCCAAACACGAGAGACGTTATCGCAGCATGATTATGATGCGATGCCATGTGGACGCAAACTTGTACGAGTTAACAGCTCCCGCTGCCAATTACGAATACGGACGAGTCACCAACGACGCCAAATTTGTCTCAGATGTCGACGACACCATCGCCACGGTCCACCCATTGGTCACCGCGGCCCAAAAACGCAGACTTCAAAATATTTGTTTTAACTATAATGCATTCACTCACAGTGCCCCCTTGGTTTATGCCCCGATGTCGAGTGCGACATTTCCCTCATCAACAACGAGCCGAATCGGGACAAACCAATTCGTTTCAATGCTAAAGACGAGGAATTTGTAAAAACACAAATTCGCAAATGGATGGAACTTGGAATTTGTCGCCCCTCCAAATCCCAAAATAATTTCCGCATTTTTGTCGTCAACAGTGGGTTAACCACTACACCCCAACGCCTCGTTATTGATTTACGCCCCCTTAACGCCAAACTAAATCTCAAAGTGTATCGAATGCCCACCATCAATGAAATAATCGAGGATCTCACCAAAAACACCCCCTCGCTTTTCATTACGTCAGATGTTGCACAAGCGTTTTACAACATCAAAATTCGCAAAAAGGATTGCTCTACCATTGCATTTTGGACACCACTGGGCCAAATGGAGCTTCTCCGCATGCCAATGGGGCTCGAAAATTCCCCATTCATCATGCAAGCCGTCATGGACGACGTATGCAACAAGATCGAGTCCACCAAGCCTTACATCGACAATATTGGCCAATCCCATCCAACTGTGGACACGCTCATCACTAATTTTGACCTTTTATTGCAGCGCATTGCCGAAAAAGGATTAAAAATCCACCTATCAAAATGCCAACTATTAAAAGAAAAAATTAAATTTTTAGGTTACCTAGTCTCACCCACTTCACGTCGTACGGATCCCGAACGTCTCGAATCAATCGCCCGTTTCGAAAAATTTTCCAATGTCACCCACATTCGTGCGTTTCTCGGTTTTGCCAGCTATTATCGTCAATTTATCCCCAATTTTGCTGCCAAGGCCCATATTCTCTCCAACCTAACTCGGAAGTTTTGTGCACGAATTCTTAAATGGAGTTTATTAAGCCCGTACAAAACGAAACAAAAAACATAGACGGCACCTAACCTATCCTAGAAAAAGATTGCAAAATTTGGTTCGAGTCGAAAACCTATAATCAGAAGGAAAAAATTAGCTTCCCCTTACACTAATTAAAAATAATTAGAATAAATAATTTATTTCTTTAAATCTTTATTTTTATCATCACAACCTCCTCGTTTCAGCGAAGTGGTATTTACAAAATAAATATAAATTTATGTCTGTTCAGAATATTCGATCCTACTTTAATACTTTATCTTGTGCGCTTTGCTGTAAAGCATCGCAATTGTCATTTGCGCTCCTCAAATACCAACCTCACGCACCAAAAACAATGAACAGCTACAGCTCAACCCACTGCAATCGCTCAAATATGCAGTATTTGTTCCGATAACTGGATTTTATACCTTGTGGGCACTTATTTTGTTATGAATGTTGTGTTAGAATTTCGCGGGAATGGCATTACAAATGTATAAGAGGTGCGGTTCCCCTATTATCTTTTTGCAGAGAAATTGCTGCTATTTGGGAATGTACCTTAGTTTGTTTGGTATGGTTTGGTGTGAGTATTCTGTTATTAATTTTAATTATAATTTTTTTATTCTTAGCACTACTCTCTGGTGCTATAATGGTCAATTATGCGCCAAAAATGCATCAATTATTTTAAAGTAGCACCAAATAAATTCGCGACCCCCACTGAATTGCATGTTTTTACTTGAACTTCGATTTATTTATTGTTAGTGCTGGCAAAAAAATCAATCCATGCATTTTGCTTAATTTGAGCATATATCGATATTTAATTATTCAACGTTGTATATGCCAAAAAAGTTGATATTGTACTGTGAAAGTATACAAGCATCAAAATCATCTAAAAGAATAAAATAATATATGTAATTATTTCTTCTTTATTAGATATTTTTCCATCTTTACCAAACAAATTTATTCATGTTCATGAAAATTCATGTTTAAAGAAACGTACAGTCTGCTGGTTGTTTGCTGGAAAGCAGCAAATCAGGAGAAGTTCTACTTTCTTTTTCCAAAACATCACTAGAAGGCGGTTCAAGATTAATTACGTCTCCACTGCAAGGAAAATAGGTTAATATGGCATATATTAATGACACGTTTTGTGTGTTATCTGCATCTCACAGAAGTTCATCAAACTTGGAAAACAGCGATTCATTCACTGGTTTGTCACACTCTCGAAGATCCAATTGTAGAAATTTATTATTGCTATCCGATGTGTCAGATTCAATATCCAAATTTTTAAGCTCATATTCTTCTAATACAGAAAATGTTGGTGATACACATTGATCAGAGTCAGGAGCCAATACGCATTGATCAGATTCAGTATCGGACTCCTTTTGGCAGAGTACAGATTTATCATTTGAATCCTTGATGCCAAACCATTTGCTCAGGTTAACGTTCTCTTCTTCAAAATGTTCATCTGGATTTCTTAAGAACGAATTAGCTAATGATTGGTTTATTGTAATTTCGGGTTGTTGATCCGTGACTTGTTGTACATTGCTTTGATAGAGTTTAGGTTCTTCAACATCAGACAATGCTGCCTCCTCCAGCGACATCCTTTCATAGATAATAACGCTATAAGTCTTCACATTGACCACAGCTTTCTGATTAAAATGTTTTGAATTTAAGTCCCAAAATAACATTTTTTCGTTCAGAGTTAATGGATCTGCACTTAAGTGCCACCTGAACATCTGCCATGCAACAAGCGGTACACTGTAAAACTAGATAGCTAAAGTTATGACACTTTAAGAACCTAATACTGGTTTCATTTAATAGTCGTTTGGGTGAGCCTAAAAATCAAGGTGACTATTTTTGATCACTGCAGTACGAAAATTGGCAGTTCTAAATATAATAGAAAGAATTGATCAAACTGCTGCTAATGAATTGATAGAAAACTACTAAAATTCATGGATTTTAGCAGTTTTCTGTCTATTCTGTCTATTTAGAACTGCCAATTTCGTACTGCAGTGACTCACCAAACCACTATTAAATGGAACCAGTGTTTAGGTTCTTAAAGTGTCTTAATTTAAGCTATTTATGAGTGCCTAAAACAAAATTTAGACACCTAGATTTGCAGTGATAGACTTATCTCACTTGTTATTGTTAGTACATAAAAAATCTAAATGATTGATCGTATTTCTTCATTTTTACAATGGAAAAATTAAAAACAAACATGCAGCTATGTTCTATCAGAGGATTTACAGAATAAAATATAAAAATAACAATTATTGCTAACAATTTTGAAAAAAAAACATGCTTAATACATACATAATTGAAATACTGTAATTAGCATCAGCAAAATTTGATTAGTGCATGAGCTTAACTCTGGTAATTGCCTTAAAGTGTTGATCATCTCAGCCTTAGCATTGTATAATTTGAAGAAATCAGATGCAGATTTTGGAGCCATAAATTCATTTTTTCTACTTAGATTGTCACTGTTGCTGCCTTTAACAGATTGAATATCAACTCCGGACGATTTGGCCAATGTCTTTCCACTGATAAGTTGTAGAAAATTAGGGGGACCCACAGAAATCTTACTGATGGCACCATCTGAGGGATTATTTTCTTGTAAATTCATATCTTGATTTCTCGGTGCTGAAATAATAGACAACTCATATAAATCTTTTTAAAGAAAAACAAAGCTTTTAGATCCAAAAGAAAAGAATATAGTTTGCTAGTAATACAAATAAAATACACAGTAATTAAGAATATTACACTTAATTATCTACCGTAACCCGAGATTCCAGGATCCCGAGCCATTATTGGAGCTAGAAATATTGGAGAAACCGAAGTTGCCATTTGTAGAATTTTCCCTACCGGTATATAAGAGAATTTATACATTTTTTTCAGGAGTTATTTTGCCAATTTCAGTGACAAAAGTATATGTTTTTTGTCTAGAAAGATATCTTTTTGTTCTAAAATAAGCATTTAGGTAGCTTTTTTTTATTTACATAATGGGATTTTTCTGCTATGATTGGATTAATTGGCTGGAAATAAAAATTTTCAACTGGAAATAAAAATTTTCAACTGGAAATAAAAATTTTCAACTGGAAATAAAAATTTTCAACTGGAAATAAAAATTTTCAACTGGAAATAAAAATTTTCAACTGGAAATAAAAATTTTCAACTGGAAATAAAAATTTTCAACTGGAAATAAAAAATTTCAACTGGAAATAAAAATTTTCAACTGGAAATAAAAATTTTCAACTGGAAATAAAAATTTTCAACTGGAAATTAAAATTTCAAATGAAATCAGTATTTTTAAGCTGAAAATATGATTTTTAGAAAATTTTCAGCTAAAGTTAGAATTTTTTAGGTATAGATGAGATTTTTCAGCTTTTTGGTTTAGGTTATGTATTTTCGTCAAATATGTATATATCAGTATAAGTAAGGTTTAGATTATTACAGGTCAGATTATTACATTATTTGCTGTATTGCTGCTACCATCCTTGAGCTTATTTCCATTGCAAATTAAGTGTACTATTATATTTTATTGTCGACAAGTTATTTCATCTTTTTTTTTGACTGAGTTAAACTCTTTTTAACTAGATTTCATCCTATTTTTTCTTTAACCCTAATTTTTACTGAAAGAATCACTTGATTGATCCATATCCTTTTTTTAACTGTATTCAACCATTTTTTGTGTTTATTTTACAACCAAATTTTTATAATAGAATACAAGATTTCTTCAGCAGAATTAAATCCAGTTAAAAACGGTGAAATTTTGTTAAAAAAAGAGATATATTTGCCTATTTTATTTAACTCATCTGAACTTTTAGATTCCAAATTCTTTATTTCTTGCTCATTGTTTTCACAAATAGAATATTCTTTTTGTCCATTATATGGTACTTCATTTCTCACTGAAATCCTTCAAAAAATAAAAAAATACCATTAGCAGAATTAAACAAAGAACTTTTAAATACCCTACCCTACTTTGAGTTGTTGGTCTCATTTCTCTGCTCTCTTTCACACATGAAAAACTGCAATTTTCTTTTTGGACATTTTGAATTACCACTGCTGCAATCAATCTGATCAGTGTTAGATTCGGGAATAGTCTTGCTAGACTTCAATACACGTTCTGGTTTCTTTTCAAAACTCGGGCTGATGCTGTCATCTGTGACAATCGATTGAGCAGCATTCATTCCAATTGGGTCACTATCCAGTGAATTTCTCCAGAGGCGTTGTAGGATACTATTAGATTGGTGTGTGTCATCAGACATTTCTTTGGCACTGTCTGATGGAATGCTTTCTTGAAAATACAAATTTGCTTTCTTCGTTGGTGTGGAATTTGGTTGCCTAACTTTTCCTTGCGAATTCTTGGAACAATCTTTTTCTTCATCTGATAATATCTTATTTCCCAACAACATCCTTTGAGAAATATAACAATACAGAAACAATAAATTAAATACTGCAGACAAAGAAGCACTATTTTCACTATTGCCAGGCACTATTAAAAAGTGCTGTCAGGACCTCGTCTTAGCATGCAAAGCCATTCGACGCTTTCGGATCATCTTTAGATATAGATGACCTAAAAGGGAAGAGAGAATGCAGTTTGCCGTCACAAGAGATTACCATAAGACTATACATCCCATAATCTGACAATAAGAACAAAGTAAAACAACTACAAATACTAAAACTAAAAGACGAGATACAAAAACAAGCATACATAATTAAATTATTCTACATAGACCGCAAAGCTTATAATGAAACAAAGCACAAAAGAAATATTATGACCAACATAAAAGGACAATAAAGAGCGTGAACCAAAACAACAAAACCAAAAACTTTAAAAGAACAGCACATATTGTTATTATGTGCAATGTAGAGTGGAACACCATCAGCTGCACACATCGAAAGAGAATCACAAGTCATCAACAAACTGCGTAAAGAATGACTTCGTCAAACGAAAACTGCATGATATCTCGAAAAGTCTCTGATGGTATAATAAACTTAAAAAAAGCGTATCGAAATTATCGTTACTCACTTTTAATTTTCCAACATTAAAAGTATTATAGACTTGTTTAATCTAAATTTCAGATTATATTTCAGATTTCATATTTTGTAATATTGGGGTTAAAAATATAGTATTAAAAAACAGCAACCAAACTTAAACACACAACAAACCTCAATTTGTTGACATTGCTAATTTGATTGGCAGATGATTTTGCCAACTTTAATTTGGAGTTCTTGCTTATTGGGGCATCTTTTGCAAACTTGGGAGCGAAGTTTATGTCTAAATTAGAGGAGATACTACCACCATCATCGGAGACTGGTTGAACACCATTCCCAGACGGTATGGATTTGCTAGATTTTTGTCTATAGACAAACAATAATGTTGGACATTAGATACTTTGGCATTGTTTGAGTAATTATTCAGTTTTTCATATACCTGTGTGAACTATTTAATGGTGGAATAACAGGCGACTGCTGCGTACTTTGGAATTTCTTGACTTTAACTTGTTTATTGGAAGAATCTTCATGTACTTTTGATACTGCTAGATCTTCATGTACTTTTCTTACTGCTAGATCTTCATGTACTTTTCTTACTGCTAGATCTTCATGTACTTTTGATACTGCTAGATCTTCATGAACTTTTCTTACTGCTAGATCTTCATGTACTTTTGTTACTGCTAGATCTTCATGAACTTTTGATACTGCTAGATCTTCTAATGAAATCCTTTGAGAAACAAAAACAAACATTAACAAATATTAGAGTACCGGTAATCAAAAACTACAATACGGTATTATAATAATGTGATTGGAGTTGGCATCATATCGACCATAAGAAAGGATCAGTGAGTGGATGCTGGACGTCCAAGTCACAATTGGAAATGAGTGGAAAGACACGAACTTGTATTGTGTTGTCTAAAATAGAAGGTCGTGCCTTTTTTTACTTACGGTACTCCGTACTAACCTTAATTGCTGGATCTTGTCATACTGATTGACAAGCAATTTCACTAAATTAGCCTTGGCATTTGATTTGCCAAGTGCATCTTGTTTACATTTAGAAAACATTATTTTCTCCTCTAAACTCAAGTTGCTGCTGCTGCTACTACTCTCGACATCCGATTGTGTTTTGATTTCAAAAGAAGGTAGTTTGTTAGTGGGAGATGTCAGCTTAAAATCTTGACAAGTCAGTTTACTATCATGAGAAGTTTTAGTTTTAACATCACGAGAAGTGAGTTTAATATCAGAAGTTAGATTGGGATCAACAGAAGTCAATTTGGTGTCAGCATAAATCACTTTGGTATCAGCAGAAATCACTTTGGTATCAGCAGAAATCACATTGGTATCAGCAGAAGTCACTTTGGTATCAGCAGAAGTCACTTTGGTATCAGCAGAAGTCACTTTGGTATCAGCAGAAGTCAGTCTGACATCACCAGAAGTCAAATTGTTATCATAAATAGTCAGTTTTCTTTTGTGTTTAATATTGTCAAAAGATATCAGTTTAGTACCATCAGCAGTGGATTGCGTATTATGAGAATTCAGTTTGTTATCAGCAAAAAGTAGTTTCATGTCAGCAGAAGTAAGACTGATATCAGCAGAAGTCAGACTGATATCATCAGAAGTCAGACTGATACCACTAGAAGTCAGTTTGGTATCATTCGAGTAATTACTTACTGCATACTTTTTATCAAAATAACAATATTGATTCTTTGACAGCGAAAGAGTGGACAACCGATGAATATTTTCGGCTTCCCAAACCTTATCAAGCTCACTGTTTTCATCCAATTGTAAACTCTGCTCTTGAAAACAAGACATTACTTCCTCATCTACTGATACACCAGAAATTGTACTGATATCACCAGAAGTTAGTAGTTTGATGTCATTAGAAGTTGGACTGATAGTCGGACTTCTATCACTAAATGCCGGTCTGCGATCACTAGTTGTCAGTGTGATATCACTACCAGCTGTCTGTTTGGTATTACTCGAGTAATTAGTTTCGCCAGAATTCGCATCAAAATAATAGTATTGATTCTTTGGCATTAAAGGAGTGGACAGTCGATGGGTTTTTTCGGACTTCGAAACCTTTTTGTTTTCATGTAATCTGTTCTCATGAATCCAAGATAATACTTCCTCTTCTAAAGAATTTCTTTGAGAAAGGAAAATAATAGTAAAATTAACAATGATTAATAATAACAACAATAACAAAGTGCTAAAAGCATTAGTAGTTTGATTTGTGTTGGCTAACCTGATCCTAGTCTACAGGGTTTTTTCAACAAGGTTACATATGACACAATTAAAATTAATTGAATAGGTAAAACCATGATAATTACTTTAACTGGTTGATCTCATTAGTCTGTCCGATGTGCAAGTTGACCAAATCAGGAAATAATTCAATCTTAGGCATTTTCACTGCAAGAAAGGAAACATAATCATTACGTAATGAGTTTATGCTTCAATTAATGTATTACGTTATTACCACTTTTAAATTGCTCAAAAATTTCTGTCATACTTTCCAGCCATGAACTGCAGATGTTACTTAAATTCATCTAAATGATGATATTCAAATTATTAAATTTTTAAACGTTTTTTAATATTTTCATGTACTTAGAACTGAATAAATTTTAAAACCTTTTCTTATGTGATTGGGTTTTACTCCTCATCTGCCTTGGGGATAAGACAGGGGAGGTTAGAGGCCCAAGTCACTTAAAAAAAGAGAGACAACAGATAGGGTATTAGGTTATGGCCTTTATTGTTAGTCTAGGGGTCGCACCTAATCAACTCTCACTTTCGTGTTTACCAGCCGGTGGCATAAAGGCAGGCCACACATGCCAGACTCGTGGTACTCAGCCTAAAGGTGCATTTTCATTTGCGAGAAATGACATTTTTCGCACTTAGTTTTGAACAATCGCGCGACAAAAATCGCACGCTTGTTCATTTTCATGCAAGCTAGACTTGCAAAGGCGCGCGATTGTTGGCGCGATTCAGTTTCTCGCCCCCTTCTGTCAAGTCTAGCTTTACTCACAAAATGGCGCCTAAAATCGCGTCATGTGACAATCTGGACCAATAGCAAGTGATTTGTGCCTGGCATTTGAACAGGCTCCACCCACAATTGCAAATGGCGCTGATTTTTTTTCCCCCACCTGAATTTTCAATCTTGATGAATCAATGCCATCCACATCTAGAAAAGCCAAAAAATAATAAATTCAGCAATATTTGATGCTAAACATTTCAAACTAATGGATATTCCATGAAATGGCAACTGATTTTTACAAAATTTTTGAAAGCGAGAAGTGGCCTTTTTTTGCTCTAATGAAAATGCTCAAGCCAGAGCTTGATTTTTAGAGCGGCGTGATTGTTGATTTTTTGTGGCGCGATTTTTTTTGTGGCGCGAGAAATTCTCTCGCAAATGAAAATGCACCTTTAGGCCAAGGACCGCATGGTCGGAATCTCTTTCAATTCATTGCTGTGTTTAGCAGCAGCCACTACATCCGCTCATGGAGGTGAGGCCCAGCGACCTATAGCATATCATGCTTCATTGGGACAAGCAAGGGGGCTGGAAGCTGTACCCAAGCAAGGTGCTGCTTGGTTGCCAGCTCAATACTAGACCTCTCCTACTCTTCCTGGTGGTCGTTAGGTCACTTCCAGGAATTACCAGCTGCCATCTAGTGGTTTGCTTTGTAAATTACACTAAGTTAATTGTAATTTTTACCATATTTGTATAAAGATGTAAAAAATATAGATGCGATTTAAGAATTGTAGAAATGTTCCATTTTTGGAACAAATGTTATTAACAATGAGAATAATCACATACCGCTACCGGTTCTTGTAAATGTGCATCTCCAAAATATTTATGCACAACAAAAGCTGGAAAATTCTTGGTGTTAATTATACTTGTTGCTTCTCGATTGATCAAGACTTTCTCCCAGCTATTCCACAAACTTTCTTTCCAATCCAACATCAACTCGATAGAATTAAAATTTTTGGTCATCTATTACAGTGAGTACATATGTACATTTACTAGATAGTTTAACAAATTACCAGAAACAATCTTTCTTATTACTTGTTGGTCAATTTCTCTATTTTCTTCCAATAGTTTGTTGATCCATTGAATGTTCTTTCGTTGTATGATTTTATCTTGTGTCTGCCTAAAAATTGTTTTACGACATTAAAAATTTTATGTCTGAATAACTTTTGCCATCTTTTAAAATGGCATAAATGACTATTATTTATAAAAAATCATTTTGTATCCCAAACAGCCCATTTGAGCTAGTGAGGGACAATTGTTGGCCACTGCTGGCAGAGCGCTGTTTCTGACATCACAGTTGTATTCCCCAATTTACATGCAATATGCATAGGGTTTATGTCCCAACTGGTAACAATCGCATACAGATATGCTGATTTGGTCATTCTCGCTTTTATCTCTCACTTTTTCATCTGAGGTCTGCTCGTATATTCAAAACTGTAATTTTATAAAATATTTTTCAAAAAAAATCTTTAAAGATTTAAAACATGCTTGAACTAATAAACCAATAATAAACCCTCTAAACAACTTTTCAATAGCTAGTTGATTAGTTTTCATACTTTGGAATGGCTAATGCACTGAGTAAATGTTCCAGATTCATCGTAAGATCATTAATTTCTTTTAACAAATTGTGGGCTTTGGCCAACATATTTCTGAAAAAATAAATACAAATGTAAAATATAAAAATTTAAATTTAAAAAAATATTAGTATACTGGATCGGTTCTTCTTTGTAAATCAGAACATCCAGTTGTGATGAAACAAAGTTGTTCATGTGCAGATCTAATAACACTCCATACAGATTCTTACTACCTTCGAACACACATTTTTCATTAGTCGGATAAAGCATTGTAGTTGGACGCCCTGATGTAAAAAATTGAATAATAATATTGTTTTTACAAACAAATTTTGTTTTCATTTTAACCTGAAAGCTTTTTTACAACACCAAAAAGAACAAATCTCGACAAACTAAACAAAACTTCGTAAAATCTTCGACCACCTTTTTTCATTACAATAAACGAGAGTGCCGTTGGAAAATTAAATTCTGGATTTTCCTACAAAAAAAAATAAATAAATAAATAAATAAATAAATAAATAAATAAATAAATAAATAAATAAAAGAATAGAATTTTGAATTTTCATAGTTTTTTCAGACTTTAGCAATATTCAATATCCAACGACAACAAGCTTTTCTGAAAAGTTCGTCTTTATGACTGTCCAAAACTGGAAAACAATTTCTGCAAAGATTTGAATAAATTAAATTATAAAACTTACAAAATTAAAATATGATTTTAAATACGGTACCTGAATTCTTTTTTAGCAGCATCAGGATTATGTTTTTTAAGTAAAAAATGTAACACAGCTTCACAGCCAACTTTGTTAACATTGTCGAACATGCATCTGTAAAAATTAAATAAATATATGTCGTATATCGTCATATTATCATCATAATACCTGTGAAAATCAATATAATGTATGTTGTCTTCCAGTCTAGGATTAAATCCTAATAAAATCAGATTAGTAAAGCAAATAGTCTTTATTTCTTCATGTATAATATTCTCATCTAAATTTATTTGATTTTTCTAGAACAATACAATAGTTTAATAAAATAATATCAAATGAACTATACTAATACTTCTACTTATACTTGATTCATCTTGCACCAGTCAAACTCTGAGATTATGTGCTAGACTTTCTTTATAGTAGTCGTTGTGACATTATAAATAAATAGTAAATTTTAAAAATGGAATCAGTCTAGATAAATAAAGAATGTTGAGAACTTCACAATTTTAAAGAGACATCTGTGGTTAAATTTCCTGACATAGGCCCAAAAGACATCTATTGACAAACATTTACTTTACTACATTTGCTTTACTATTGACAAACCAGACTTTCGCCAGGAAAAATATGATAATTTCCCGGTACATGCAAATGGTGTTAACTAGTGGCAAAATAAAGAATCTCAAACGAGCGTCATTCTGATATTAAAAATAGAGATTATGGAGAACAAGTTAGATGCATTACAACTTCGGTTGCAACAATTGGAAGAAGACACAGCGAATTTGCTGGGATCGAGATCAATTCGCGTAGGAAATGTAATCCACTGTGTGACAACTGAAGTGCTAAAACGAGATGTTATGGACTTCAGAGACGTTCTTAGCCTGGAAGCATTAGAAACTCGATTAAACGAATTACAAGAGGAAAATACCGAATTAATGAAATCGAGATCTATTGATATGGAAAATATAGAATACATTGCGACGACTAGAGAGTTAAACCATGATGTTGCTAATGAAGTTAATAATGAAGAGAAAGCGAAGTATGTTTTGGAAGTATCGAATGTTCCAACACTAAAAGATGAAATATCTAAATCTCTAGATTTTTGTTCAAATTTTGACTTGGGAAATGTTGACTACAGTGCTACGACTGAAGGGTTGAAACAATATTTGCTGGAATGTGGCGCAGTTAAAGAACCGAAAAGAAATCAAGTGCGAGTTCAGCGTTCTTTAATGGAACACAATAATTTGAAATCTATTTATGTCAAAAATATATGTTTCGACGCAACGGTTGAAGAGTTGAAACAATATTTTGGGGTGTGTGGAGCAATTATTTGGGTCACGTTATTGTGTAATAAGTTTACTGGTTATTTTATTGGATGTGCACTCGTGGAATTTGCTAATTTAGATTCGGTTTCAGCAGCTTTAGCTCTCGATTTATCTGTTTTTCGAGGGAGACAACTTTCGATAACTGCTAAGTGCAAAACAAACCAATTTTCCTAGATCAAATGAACATTATTATTAGAGAAAAAAAAGAACAATAGTCTTTAAAAATAATTAAAATGTAAAAATAAGTTTTACAACTTATATGTTTTTATAAAATAAAGATAAAAAAATTTAAGTCAAACCCGTATTAAAGCAGTTAGTAAGTAATGGAAGAAATTTAAGTTTGTAAGATGACAACAATGAGTGTAACAGAACATTAAACTGAATTTTACAGAATATGAAAACATTAAAATTAGCACATTTGAGATACCGTATTTTGTCGATTAAGGGCCGCCCTCGAATTACGGCTGCGCCCCTCGGCTGTAATTCGAAATAAACGCCGCACTCGAATTACGGCCGCAGCGGTTATTTGAAGTGTTTACAGTTTAAATAAATCGTTTTGTCGTAAATTGCGTTGCATGTACGCAACTTATTTAGTTGTAAAACATGTGTTCAAACACTTTTAATACGTTTTTAAATATACGTTTTTTTAATATGTTTGCACGTATTAAATACATTAAAAACGATTAAACACACGTTTTACAACTTAAAAAGTTGCGTACATGCAACGCAATTTACGACAAAACTATTTAAGCGCCGCCATCGAATTACGGCCGCACCCCAAGGCCGCAATTTGTAATAAAGGCCGCGGCCCTTAATCGACAAAATACGGTATTGCAAAGTAGATTTTTATCTTCCTAGCCAAGTGGCTAGTAATAAAAGTCATTACAGGATTTCAAAACTTTATGCAACAAATGTTGGAATGTCAAGTGACAGTGACCTTCAAAAAGAGTAAAAGATACACAAAATTTAATCGTGTATGAAATATTTACTGGTTAAAACCGTATATTTAATCAATAAATAAAAACAGTTTGAATGTGGAGCAACTGAACTGTCAGCGCCATCTAGTGACAAAGTAGTAAGTTGAGTACAGAATTCGACCGTCACAATCAAACTCAACTTGACTGCACGTGTGTTTTCTCGCTCCAGCTCATCAACCAAATAACAACAGCAAAATATTTTTCATCGTTTTTTAAATTAAATTTATACAAAACACTTTATTTTTTTAAACATTTCTTCCTTTTTAACTAGGCTTGCCATAATTATCTAGCTCTAAATCGGTACATGTTAGATATCGATTAAAAATCGATTATTTAATCGATATTTTAATCGATATTTTGTGTTATATTTGAATATTGGCAGAATTCGAAAATAACACAAAATACCGATTAAATATCGATATTTGCAAGTGATCATCGTATGCTACCGCTCGCGAACACAGAGCTGCGCACTTAAAGATATAAAAGCAAACCCATTGCTTCGAAAAACGTAAATAAAATTTTATTTTCCTATTCGTTGAACTGCCCATTCTTGCTGACATAAAAGACATCTATTGTTCTTCTTTATCCACAACGCCATGCAAAATTTGTGATTATATTCACTCCAAAGTTCAAACAACCACACACCCTATTTCTATGTGTTTAGGGGCCGTTCATAAAGTACGTAATTTAAAAATAGCGGTTTTTGGACCCCTTTCCCCCTCTTGTAACACACCCGTAACTCACCACTAATACCCCATCCCCCATCCCCCCCCCCCCCCCGGAGAGCGTTACATACTTTATGAACCTTATTTTAATACATGAGCAAATATAAAAGCTGTATTGACTAATTCAATGTTTTTGAGTTTTAAGATTAATAATTTCTTTACTTGAACAGATTATTTGCATAAATTTAAAATGCAGACCAAAATTAAATTTCTGTAATGGTGGTTTAAATTAGACAATCAAGCGAATAATTTTTTTAGCAGAAAAATGTATGTAATAAATATTTAATGACCCACGCAATATTGTAAAAATTTCAACGTTTTTGATTGTATTTTATTAATTAAAAAATATTAATTTAATGAATTTAATTGTTAGGTGAATTTTTACCATCAATTGAAACAAAAAACAAAAAGCAACTTATTTCCAATTTTCCGCCAACAAATTGTGAAGTTTTCATAAGCACATCTAACAATCATGGTGCATTGCAGTAAAGGCTGCAAGACATAGTTTTTCAGATTCTGATAATAAAACTGATGTTTATAAATGAGTGAACGTTTTACAAATTATATTTCTCTCACTACAGTATTTATTTCATGTTGTGTAAAATTAATAAATTAAATTTTGGGTTTATTGAAATCGTATGAACCATATAAATAAAATAAAAAATTAATTCATTAAAAATTATTCTTATTCTACTGTACATTAAATTTAAATTCAATGATTAACTAATAAAATATAACATCTGTTTTCACAGGACACCATAAAAGCACAATAAACTTCCATTTTTAATTCTAAATTTTTATTCCCAGTGTATTCTTTTTGCTTCGAGTTGGTCATCATGTTTTGCCGCTTTCCGTTTCAACTGCTGTTTTTTTCGGTAGCATTCGTTTCTTCTGGTATTCAGAACAAACGCTAATTCAGAATTGATTCTCAAATCACAGGTTTTGTTCTTGTTGAGAATATAGCTTAAACCGGTCCGAGAAGTAAATAGATAATTATAAAGATAGACAAACGAAAGTAGTGTAGGAATGGCGCGGTTTTTTAAATTCACGGAAGTTCACGCTTCTTCACGGAAGTGACGCTAGTAGGAAGTGACATAATACTAGGAAGCGGATACGGAAGTGACATCATACGCGGACACGGAAGTGTGTTAAAATGTAAACAAGGAAGTGATGATGCAACCAGGAAATTATCTAATAGGAAGTTCAAGGATGAGTTTGTTTTTGTTTTTCCCCAGGTAGTCTTCCCCTTGGTGAAGTTCAAGGTTATGTTTATTTATTTATGAATGAGATTTTTCAGATTATTTCCAAAGGAAGTCTTAAATGTCAAACTTTCAGAAGGATGTTGTTGTTGTTGTTGAACTTGTGTGTTATTTTTCTCTGTTTTTAAAAATGATGATGAATGAAATAAAAACTGTGACTACTATATGTGCATCGTTGTGGGGATGTGACGTTGGTATATGAAAGTTAAATGTCATTGAACTTTGCTTTCCTATCTGATTGTGTTTTGTTCTTTCTTTCTGTCTGTCTCTTAACTGTATTGTATAGTCACCGTAGCTTAAGTAAAGCATTTTTTGGTTTTTTAATCAAATTAAGATGGTGGTTCAAATCCGCCTGGTGTCTAATTTCCTTTTTTTTCTTCTATTAACCACACCTAGTTTTCAAAGACAATTTTTTATTCTTAGTGGATTATATAAAATAAAATACATTTAAATTGATGTGTGCATGCATCAAAAAAAAATGAGAGTTACAACGGCGATAATAAATATGTTGTTATTTTGGTTTCGTTGTTAGTCAATTGTTTCCAATCGTTGACATCAAGATGTATGCATTTGTAATTGATTGTTTTTTCTTCGCTTTGTTCGTCGATTTCCATTCGTTTGTCTTTGTGTGGATAGTACAACATCACCATGCGTTTTCAGCGGGCAAACGGTTATGAATTTTTGGTTGGTCAAATGAAGTTCCAACTTCACGAGTTGGTCTTCCTCGTCTAACGATGTTAATCTCAATGCTTGTTCTATGGACGCGGCGTGTTCTCTGATGAGATACCAATCGTGAACGTTTAAGTTGGTTGTGTTTGTGCATTTCCAACCGCTGGGATTGTTGGGATCGAATGCGTAAGATGCTAACGTTGCCATTTTGCGATCCGTATAATGTTTGAACCATACGTACAAGCTTCTACCAGTGAGTTGTAACCACGGACAATCATCCCCTTGCTCATCTTCGACGTTGTCACTTAACATGACGAGCGTTCGTATGGTGGGGGTGGGTTGCAAATGTATGAGTTGTCGCTGTTGAATGTCGACGTCTTTCGGAGATGTGCGCTTTCTGTGACAGCGTTCGGTGTCAGCGGTTGGAATATGTGCTTGATGTATTTGCAGTCGGGCTTGTAGAGCTTGTGCACTAACAGAGCGTCATCGTCGCTTTCCCAATTCTGAATGATGCAATGACAATACACGCACTTGACTGTATCGTGTCCTCTGTCCATTTGAGTCGAATCCGCTAGCGTGCCATGTCCAGAGGAGTGGGAGTGACGTGTGGCCATTCGACGAAAGTTTTCAACCTGTCCGCTATTGGATTCTGTTCGCCTCGTTCATATGAACGCTTTTTGATCAATTTTACCGTTTCCTCCCTCGGCCGTTTGGTTTTTTTGCTCTTTTTCCTCGTCCATAAATCGAAGCAACCCATCTTGGTAGGCGATGGAAATTGAATGAAATTGTGTGCGTGTTGGGTTGTGTTTTTATATGTGCATGTGTTGTTGGTTGTGTTTTTGTGTGTGTGTGTGTGTGGGTGTGTTTTGTTTGTTATTGAATTGATATTTTGATAACGGTTTGTAACGTTTTTTTTTATTTTTAACCTTTGACAAGTGAAAAAAAAAAGTTTTACATGCAAATTAATCAATCTACTTGTTATCCAGAATAAATTTAACAAAGTAAACACATTCCAATCGTGGACAATGCGCCAGTTTGTTTGCTTTTATCAAGTCGTGGTGTGGACAAGCAGGTTGTAGTCCATAGTGGATATGCAACTGTTCACGATCGTGTACGGATACGCGTTCGTACAGCGTCTCAAACTTTTCACACCCATATTCCTCCAGATTCACGCATTCGTGTATGCCCACTCATCTGAGCAAATCACTCTCCAAGTGGGAGCCTTTGTATGCAACAATGCGTTTTCCCGATTCACGAATGCAGGCCATGTGCAGATGATGCAAATGATCAATGCATCGTTTTGTTCCCATTCGTTCGATTTGCTGTCGAAACGCATACCGTTAACGAATCTCTGCACCCACTTCACTTGTCCCCTTTGGCTGGCGGTGAGATCGCGAAAGTTGCCCACTTTGAAAAAGAATGAGTAAGCTATTGGCTTGTGGGTGAAACAAACTCCAAGTTCTTTGATGCGAAATGTATTGTTGACGTGAAAACCATCGAGGTCAATCACCATTCCGATATGGTTCAAGATTTCCTTGCCTGCGATCTTTGTGTCAAGGTGGGGTGTGCTATAGATTGTCGCCATCGCTGCCATCTGCTGCTGCTGCTGCTGCTGCTGCTGCTATGTCACAGTGACCGTAGGGTAGTGTGTTTATTTGGTCGAGCAAGTATGCTTTATCATCAAAATTCGTCAGCGCCAACTTCCTGATCTTTCGTGTGTGCAAAACATGTTTGTGCGATTCGATGTTGTGATAATTGGCAAAGACCACGCCCCCTTCCTGGAGACACTTGCTCATCGATTCGTGATTGACCGCTACTGTTTTTTTTTATTCCTTTAGCTGCCGATTTGGTTGATCCGCCTACTATTTCCATACTGTACAGTTTAGCTTTCAATCCTGAGAAATGAAAAAATAAATTCAAATTGTAGTTTTTTTTTTTCCCTTCTTTCTTTTGTTTCTTTTGTTCCTTGTTCTTACCT
>JH431232.1:17081-40692 GCA_000239455.1 Strigamia maritima
TCTTTTAATCTGACCAATATAAATCTGACATTAACAAACACATTTGACCATTGATAAACACTACATTCATACACCCCATTGCAGAATGGAATGCAGCATTACATTATCAAAAAATAGGTCAAAAATAGAGACAGAAGCCACAGAAGAGAAAGCGGAGCAAAAAACAAGAGGATAGATAACCAGAGGACCCATTAGCACCACTGCAGCGGAAAAACAAAGTGCCACAGTGGAGTGCCCAGGGGAGGCCACAAGGAGGCTGGGCTTGGAAGTTTTCTCCCCCGTGAAATTTGATAAAAAATCTTGAAATTTGATAAAAAAATCTTGAAATTTGATAAAAAATCTTGAAATTTGATAAAAATCTTGAAATTTGATAAAAATCTTGAAATTTGATGAAAAAATGTTACAATTTGATGGGAAAATGTTGAAATTGATGGGAAAAGATTAAAAGCCAATGGAAAAATGTTGAAAATCAATGGGAAAATGTTGAAAATTAATGGAAAAATGTTGAAAATCAATAGAAAAATGTTGAAAATTAGTGGAAAAATGTTGAAAATTAATAGAAAAATGTTGAAAATCAATAGAAAAATATTGAAAATTAGTGGAAAATAATTAATATTAAAGCCCAATTTTTTTCTTTTCAGTGACTCTCTAGCCAAAACATTCGCCGTCATCCGAATCCCCCAACTAGTCATCGTAAAACGCAACGGCCAAATGATAACCTCCAACGGCTGCCGCGACGTCAAAGAACTCGGCGTCGATGCCTTCGCATCCTGGGCAGAAGGCAAATCCGCCGTCAGATCCCAAGAACAACTCGGCCTGGAGGAAGACATCCTTGACAGAATCACCAAAAACCCCACCAACAAACTCCATTCAAAAGACCGCGTTGTTGGCTCCAAACCGGAACTCCTGAGCGCCGTATCCGAAGTAACCGGTCCCTCCGGCGACGAAACCGACATCCTATCAAAATCCCTAGAAAAATCCGGCATCAACAAAACAAACACTGAAAAGGAAACCATCAAAACGAACCCCACCCGCATGCTGACCATCAGAGACGTGGAAAAAAACGCCACGGAAAGTTCCGGGACGTCGAGCACCGGCCGAAAGAACGCGAAAACGGCCGCGGACGCTGACAAAGGAGCAATTCCCAAACGGTTCGTCCACAAAGAGAGTGAGGAGAGTGGTGGGGTGCACAAGGAGAGCGGTGCGGCCTCATCGAAGTCCCCAGAAGCGATGAAGGGGAAGATAGTGATGGCCGGTGAAGGGGGATCGAATGATACGGAGAAGTCGGATAAAGGTGGGAAGAATGATCTAGCACGGAAGAGGAAGAGGCATCCGAAGAAGAGGGCAGGGGGGACGAAAGATTGTGAAAAGGATGAGTCGACGAAGAAATCGGAGAGTCAGAATACGTCCGATACAAAGAATGAATGAGGATTGGATTGTTTAGATTGGTGTTAATTGATTTTTTTTTTGATGGTTCTTATGGTATAGGAGAAAGAGCTGGATTTGTATGCATTAAAACTTTGTTTTTTATTGGCAAAAATATATTGAATTTTTTTATATTTGCATTTAGATATGGACATTAGTAGGACTATGCACAGACAGTTGACAGGTGACAGGTATATCTGCAGGAATCAAAAAAGTTCTTGGCTAGGAGTCGAACCACAGATCTCTTAATTGCCAGTCAAGAGCACTAGCACCACTTGCAAGAGAGAGAGAGAGAGAGAGAGATAGATAGATAAAATTGAGTTTATAGACGCAAGCGGGGACTTAGGCCATACACGTCTTTTAATTCTGACATACTGAAACTGACATACTAAATCTGACCAATATAAATCTGACACAGACAAACACATTTGACCATTGATAAACACTACTTTCGTACATTCCATTGTAGAATGGAATGTAGTCTTACATTATCAAAGAATTGGTCAAAAACACAAAGACAAAACAAAAGGGAAAGAAGAACAAAAAAAGGAGATAGAAAACCAGAAGACCCATTAGCAGTGGAAAAACAAAGTGCTGCAATGGAGTACCCAGGGGAGGCCACAAGAAGGCTGGGCTTGGAGGTTTTCTCGCCCGAGAGAGAGAGAATTGGGTGTTTAATCTGACATACTAAAACTGACATACTGCATCTAACCTATAATCTTTGTCCAAGCTATAATAAATCTGACACAAACAAACACATTTGACCAAAAACATTTAATAAGAAACAAAGAAAGAATTAAGTTTATAGACGCAAGCGACGACTTAGGCCATACACGTCTTAATCTGACATACTGAATCTGACCTATAATAAATCTGACATGAACAAACACATTTGACCATTGATTAACACTACATTCGTACATTGTACATTCGTACATTTCATTGCAGAATGAAATGCAGTCTTACAATATCAAAGAATTGGTCAAAAACACAGACAAAAGCCACAGAAGCGAAAGAGAAGCAAAAAAGAAGGAAGGACAGATTACCAGAAAAACCCATATTAGCACTACTGCAGCGATAAAACAAAGTGCTGCAGTGGAGTGCCCAGGAGAGAGAGAGAGAATTAAGTTTATAGACGCAAGCGGCGACTCAGGGTGCCCAGGAGAGGCCACGGAGTTGCTGTGCTTGGAAGTTTTCTCTCCCTAAGAATTGAACAAATGTCTGTCATCTAACTTTTCGAGGTGTCATGTGTGGATTTTATTGTTTAACAGTCTTATTGAAAAAACTGCAAACTCCAATGCCGGTATTCATTTCTCTGATTTACTACGTTAAAAAATTCCAAAAATAATCTGGCTTTTAATTTTCCAAGAAATTTATATAAAAGGGATTCCACAAATAAAAGCTGCTAAATAAACAGAAAAATAAATAAACTATATTCTGCTTGTAATATACAGTATTTAAAAAAATACTTTACGAAAAATATCAGAAAAAAATTATTATTTTCACTAAAGTATATACGGTACTCGATTTATTTTTCCGTATCCTCTATTGTAACTTGATTTATTATTTTTACTTAACTTTTTCGACTATTGATTGATGGTTTTATTAATTTTCTTTGCATCTCGAATTTAAAAAAAAAAACTTAGTAGTTATCAAATACTACTCCAGCAATGTAAAATCGTTGCAAAATAACAGGAACCGGAACCGGAACCGGAAGCATGCGAATTATTTAAAGCAAACTGACTAAATAATAGTATTTTATAATCCTTTTTACACCTTCGCAATTTACTTACACTATTCGATTGGAGAAATCAAAACGAAAGTAAAACATTCGTTTATTTATTCTATATTCTCCAAAGATTGCTTTAAGATGTTTGCGTTTCAAACTGATAGATAACGCTGCTTATCAAAGACATACTATTTAACCTTCTGCAAGTATGCAGAATATCATAACATATCAAAAATGTTTAGAGAAATATATTTAACTCTTTTGTTAATTGGAGGTAAGAGAAGATTTTATTTTTATATTTTTTAAAAAATAGGAAATATATATTTTTTTAGTTGTGTTTGCTTCAATTCATTCACATCCTTGTCATTTCGATGTTGAAGGTGAAGTTTGTCCATGGGAGTTTCACGGCACCTGGCAGCAAATTTTAAGCTCACGTTTTCTCAATGCTCCAAAGAAAGACAATTCAAGTATAAAATACGGTAATTTAGTAAAGACAAAAACATAAAAAAATATGTAATAAAAATATGAAATTTTAGTTTCTAAAGATTCACATAAAATTGCTCAATATTCATCTTTTCAAAACATGTCAATAACAAGCCCTATAATTGATTTTGAGGGTTTCTATTGCTTGTCCATCAACGTTTACCTAAAAGGTAAGTTAACTGATATTTGGGCTTTTTCTTTTCTTTTAATTTGCTAAAATTCTCACTTTTTTTTAAGATGCTGCTGTGAATATTACAATTATTTTTTCTGTTGGTGAAAATGTTTATGATACAGTTTCAGCGAGAGACACTTGGATTGCACTGAATGTTGATCTTGGCTTTCTTCCAGCTTTATCAAAGGTACATACGTAAGTAACATGATGGAAGCGAGAATAACAATTCATCCTTGATTGATTTCAAATTTTAATAAAATGTTTAATAAAATTTTAGAAATAATATCAAAATTGAATTAAGAAATTTTATCAAAATTGAATTAAGAAATTTTATCAAAATTGAATTAAGAAATTTTATCAAAATTGAATTAAGAAATTTTATCAAAATTGAATTAAGAAATTTTATCAAAATTGAATTAAGAAATTTTATCAAAATTGAATTAAGAAATTTTATCAAAATTGAATTAAGAAATTTTATCAAAATTGAATTAAGAAATTTTATCAAAATTGAATTAAGAAATTTTTATCAAAATTGAATTAAGAAATTTTATCAAAATTGAATTAAGAAATTTTATCAAAATTGAATTAAGAAATTTTATCAAAATTGAATTAAGAAATTTTATCAAAATTGAATTAAGAAATTTTATCAAAATTGAATTAAGAAATTTTATCAAAATTGAATTAAGAAATTTTATCAAAATTGAATTAAGAAATTTTATCAAAAATTGAATTAAGAAATTTTATCAAAATTGAATTAAGAAATTTTATCAAAATTGAATTAAGAAATTTTATCAAAATTGAATTAAGAAATTTTATCAAAATTGAATTGAATTAAGAAATTTTTATCAAAATTGAATTGAATTAAGAAATTTTATCAAAATTGAATTGAATTAAGAAATTTTATCAAAATTGAATTGAATTAAGAAATTTTATCAAAATTGAATTAAGAATTTTATCAAAATTGAATTAAGAATTTTATCAAAATTGAATTAAGAAATTTTATCAAAATTGAATTAAGAAATTTTATCAAAATTGAATTAAGAAATTTTATCAAAATTGAATTAAGAAATTTTATCAAAATTGAATTAAGAAATTTTATCAAAATTGAATTGAATTAAGAAATTTTATCAAAATTGAATTGAATTAAGAAATTTTATCAAAATTGAATTGAATTAAGAAATTTTATCAAAATTGAATTGAATTAAGAAATTTTATCAAAATTGAATTGAATTAAGAAATTTTATCAAAATTGAATTAAGAAATTTTATTAGAAATTAGATTTACAAGATTTCTCAACATTTAATTATTTATCAAAATCAAAGTTGCTTTTTATTATTCACTTTTTAATTAACTTATTGTACATTTTTTTTTAGATTAGACTTGAATTTGAATTTGATTATTACGATGCATTAGTAGCTGTTGATGACATTTTTATGAACTACACAAAATGTGATGAAAAACGAGAAATATTTACTTTATGGCAACACTTAAATCAACAATATTTGTTTCTTAATTCGAGAAGAGATGAAATTGATTATGGTGACATAATAAACCAACAAACAACGGGAGCGAATCCTATTTTTTCACAAGAGACAAAAGAATCAATGTCTTCAATGACCACAAATATAACAATGGTAAGATAACCCAAAATACAAATTTTATAATTGACTAAAAAAAAATTTTCCAGGATCAAACCACAACTGATACAAACATCAATCACACAGAGGAAACAAAAACTGATGATCATAATAATGATGATGATTATGATGATGCTTATAAACTTTTGAAAACCAATCCGTCAGAAGCTTCAAAACTGGCAAATATAAGTATCCAAAAAATAATTAAGTGGATTAAAACCAAAATGACTGACTTACCAACCACTAAATTAATAATAAAAGATGAAGATAGAACCTTTAGAACTAATCCTTCAGAAGGAAAATTTGTAACTAGAAGTACAAAAGAACTAATCAAAACAAAATTAACCACAACTACACTGCCAAACAAAAAAATATCAACTTTTGGAGAGATTAACATTACTTACACAATCAGAAGAGATGTGGAGCATAGTTCCGAAAATGGCAATAGTTTAGCAGGATTTCATTACTTTTGGTTTAACTACGGCTATTGGATTGCAATCATCAGTGGAAGTATTCTAACAGTGCTACTGGTTGCTGCTGCACTCAGAAAATACTTAATTACAACAAAAGTAGAAAAAAGAAAAAGATCTACTTTCACTGATAATTAAGATTTGTGTCACATAAATTCTTGAGGCAAATTCGTTAGCGACAAAAATTTCAATTCGACTTTAAATTCATTTGGAGTGTTTTGTGAAGCATGATATCTTGAACAAAGTAAACATCATTTGAAAGTTGAAGCAAAGCACAAAATAAAACGTTTTAATATAGATTAAAATAAAATTTTAAAAATAAAATAAAATTTTACAGGATTTTTAGATAAAGATGCTGCCATCTGGTAATAAATTTAATATTTTAAAACAAATTGATCTTGCCTATGGGTTTTTTTTTTACTTTATTCTGAATATAATGGCAATGGAAGAGTGGCGATGGCCTCGGCGTTGTTTTATGGCAGCCATTAGAACGGACTTTAACAAAAAAGGTTGGTGGAGTGACCTATCTGATGTTTTGCAAACGACGGGATCATTGCAATTGTTAAGAATGCTGAAGCGGGACGATGGAATAGACGAAATCCGTGGGTGTATGATGGGTATACTCGAAATTATAGCCGAACAAGACTTACAAAACTCCTGGATTAAAGTGGGCAAATCGTCATATTGTCCTTTCTACAAGGAAGTTAAAAAAAATTGGAAGGGAAAGATACTTATTTGAAAGAAACAAGCGAATATGGCAACTGTGGCTGAAAATAAGAAGTGGAAATTTACTGAATGGGTATAAAACGTGGCTGCCACTAGAAACTAGATGCTGCAGAGGTTGTAGGGAACAGTTAGAGACGGCGGACCACTTTCTAGGATGCCCCAAAATGAGAGACTTAGGTTTCTTTGAGGGGTCGGTGAGAATGGACTATTGTAAATTCATTGAGCTCTGAAAGGACGCGAGGTCGGCGGAGATGTTGGAATGTATGGGTTATTTTGAGAAGAGGCATATCTTATAGGATTTTGACTGAAGATTTTATCATATTGATACTCATACGTGATTGTGTTTACATATTATTTTGGTTCTTGGTATTGGATGAATATTTAATTTTGGATGACGATTTTGCTCGCCCTCATTTCCTCTAAACTAAGAAAGGTGTGGAAATTAAAAAGATTGATTGATTGATTGATCTTGTCTATGAGGAGTCTAGGGCTCGGGTAATATTTCGTTTCAAATGGCTCAAATATTCACATGTTGCTAAAAAAAAAAGATCCAAATATGCAAATCGCAACTTTTTACATCAAAACATACTCAAATCATACTCGAAGACACCAGGGTACGCTTAACCAGCGGAGTTTTGCCATTCTTCGGCATGTTTGATACTTTGATGTATAATTTAATGAATAATAATTTTTTTTTTTGAAATATGTGAAATAGACGAAACCTATTGAAATATGCATTATATGTTTTCATATGTAAAAAATATTATCCGACCCCTCAATTGAGGACCTCAGGAAACGTGACCCTAAAAAAAATACCTTTTATGTACTAGTATAATAAGACATAACTGTACCAGTAATGTTAAGTTTCTTATCACTGCACTGACATGAATTGTGAAATTATGAATAAAAGTTTTAAATTGGTCATAAAAAAATTTATTACTGCAAAAAAGGTACAGATAGAAGCATAACTAATCTTATTCATTGTTTATTACCTTTCTTTTTTTTTTTTACTAAAAAAAAAAAAAAAATAGAAATGTAAATTTTTATTAAAAATCGCACATTTAATGTTGTTTTCTAAACATATGTGACAATTTGCATTAATATTACATTGAAATGAAATATTTTTTTTTCCTTCTACATAATTTATTTTTATTCCTGATAAGGAGGTCTCTTTCTGTAAGGATGAAACCGAGTCTGCCCTTCAAACTTCGATAATCGCGTAACATTGCTAGAAATGCTTTGACCCGAAGTCTCTGGCTGGTCACTAACAACTAAAATTGGCTTTTCCGCTATACCCATTCTCTTCATCACCGCATCTCTTAAAAACCTGTTCGGAACGAGTAAATCAGGTGATATGTCTCTCCTCCGACAAGTAGGACACACATGATCATCAGAATCCAACAAAGCTTGCCTAATACACTCATCGCAATAATGATTACAACAACACGGGGTCACAACAGCATCAACTAAAATATTCCTACAAATCCTACACAACAAATCACCAGAAATCGATTCCTCTTCCTCTTTTTCATCCAAATTCAAAACTTTCGACTTAAAATCCTTTTTCCCTTCGCAATACGCTTTCTGATCAATCATCGGCACTGCATATTGACCGGTACGTGTAAGAAGTGCCCCTGGAACATCAGGTCCTTCAACAAGGGCCATAAAACTACGTGGAATTCCCGTGCTGTGTTTCACCTTATTCGATAAATTGCAGTTTTTAGTCAAATGTTCGCCTATTTTATGACATTTCGAGCAAATATAATTCGGGCGCACTGGACCAGTGTTATTATTGGGTATTTTCTTGAAATTTGACCGGTTGTAGATATAATTGGATTGATACATCACTGCTTTGAGTTTGTCTTCTTCCGATGCGTTGATGTCGAATTTTCCTGCTTCTCCATTGGCTATTTGAGTTGTCTCGTGGAATGTGTCAACTGGGGATTTTTTGGCGTCAAAATTTGGATTTGGAATTCGCGCAACGATAATTGAAGAATTCTTAGGGATCAATGTGGTGTCGTTTGTGTAGGTTTCTTTCGTATCGGAATTTGTGATTTTTAAATGGAATCGACAGTTGTTGGCGATTTTCTTTTGTTTGATGATGGATTTTTTCACGTCGTTAATTGAAATGTACAAACCGTCGAATTTGATTATTTCGTCTATTGTTGTGTTTTTAAACCTGTAACGAATAGACATGTTGAATTTATTAGTTACCTACCGTAGTGGTTGCCAACTATTTTAAAACCAGATTCCGTTTTGGGAATCTCTAAAATCCGGTAAAATCCAAAAAATGGGAAAAATTCAAAAATATAATAAAGTTTGGCTTTTTTAAATTTTCTTTTTAAACGCACCATGTAAATAAAACAAAAATTATAATTGATTTCGTACAAATTCGTATTTATTACTGCCAAAAACTTACAAAAATTCTAATTATACATCATAAAATAAAATAAAAAAAAGAAAAAAACGAAATGTAAATTTTTTTTTTATTTTTTTATATGTTTATAATTTATTTAACACTATAAAATTCAATTCCATTTTGATATCTTACAAATCCTGCTTGCACATTGGGCAAGAAAACCGTTCCTTCATGCATCGTCTCAAACAATCCCCATGAAAAATATGCCCACAAGGTGTCACACGTGCAAAACGCATCGACTGAAGACATACAGCGCAAACATCATCTCTCGCTTTAACCTCGTTCCACGTGGCATATCGATATTTCTCTAAAAGTTTCCTCTCCTTCTTCAACGCAGCCCATTCGGTCTTAATCAACGCTCTGTACATCAACCAAATATTAAGATAAAACGCAACACACACCAATTTGAATTTCAAATAATAAATGGCGGGAAAAAGGAAAAAAGAAGAACTGATGCAAATCATCGATTTGATCAGAACAGGTGCCCATAGACTCTCGAGACTCTCGAAGATCTCGAAGCCGAATTTGTCTAAAATCGAAGGAAAATGTTCAGCGAATGTTTTTTCGGTGAGAAAATAAAAACATCCAGTGATGCAAAGATAAGTCCATGTTGGTTTGTAGTGTTCGAGGCCCTGTTCAAGTCCAAAGACCAAAAGAGTGAAGACAACAGTAATAAGAAAAGTGACCGCTTTGGTGAATTCCAGTGTCACTTTGACTGTGGTCATGGCCAGATGTTTAACATTGGTCGTCTTGGAGATTTTCACATATGGACTCCAGTCCTCTTTGAGAAGGAGTTGTTTGATGTAGCTGAAACAGTAGGCGATGACGTTGAAGAACATCAGGGAGTAGAGACCGGTCAATTTCTGTGTCTGACATAATAGTTGATCGATTAAAGTGAAGAAAATAATCTGAGTGAATATTATTTGGAGGTTTTTCATTTCCAAAAATGTGTCTTCCACTCGGTTTTTATAATACATTAGTTTTTCAGTGATGGCGCCTGCAGATGCTAATTTTTTTAATTTTTTTTTTTTTTAAAAAAAAAAAAATTTAAAATTAAAACTAAAAATTTAAAAAAATTATTTTTTTTTTTTTTTATTACTTTTTAGGACATCTTCAGTTGTTTGTAGAAATTGCGTGAGTTTGTTGAGCGGCCAATTATGAAGAAGTATTGGAACTATGAGTAAAGAGTACACCAAACTGAGACACGTAATAAGAAATGGACTGTAATAGCGCATGAAATATGGCATCACAAGGACCACCGACATAAGGCTTACTGCAAATAGAAAGAAAAAAAAGATAATTTCCTGCTTAGTGACTAATTTTATACGTTGGGCAACACATGATTAAAAATAGACGAGTTGGCACAACATGTCACACGTTATACTCTTTATTGACGTCTAATAGCGTTTTAAGTTTAGTATAGACTACTGAACTCTTTATTAAACATTAATTCGTTAATATATTTTTTAAAAAAAATTAAATATCAATAATTTTTTTACTATATATTGCTTTTTTTTGTTGTTTATTTTTACCTGTTTTGTTGTGTTTTTCATCCTTGTCGTGAATTTTCTGCGATAACGATATGAAACGAAGTCTTGCCCTGACTCGAGTTATCATTCCCATTTTGCTGCGTTGTTATGTAGTTTCTAATCGCATTTGTTTGAAAGAGCAACTCGACTGCTCTTGGCAAATGCTCCCAACTCAATAATGTGAATCAAGCCAAAACGTTAAACTCGGAACGTCACATGATTCAGTTCACACATTTCATTATCCTCTCAGTACACGTACGCAGTGCTATTTATAAAAAAAAAATTGCAAAAACAAGAGTCATGAAATTTGTTTCCAAAATATAACCGATGTTGCCCGCCCTACACGTATTTTTGGCGCAACCATTCAGATTCACTTTGTACAAATACAGCTAATATTTCTTTTAGTAGTTTTTAATTTTGATTTATTTATATCAAGTTGATCTCTGAGGAATTACATTAAGTTGTTTTTGGTTGTTAGCGATCTGCTTTTTTTTTTATTGTGGTGTTGGCAGATAGGTGGCAGTATATTACTGAATAAGCTCCGCCATCTTCCGAGGATGGTTTTCCCAGTATTCTCGTGACTAATAAAGCCTAGTACACACACCAATTCAGACTCAAAATATTCAGCCAGTCTGAATTTTACATGTGACAATTCTCAACGGAATTTTAAATAATGGATAATGTCACATCGGGAGTAATCAAAATCATGTGTAGAGTAAATAGGTTTTTTTCGTTTTTTTAAGGATTAATTTAGCAAATTTGGCATATAGAACGAAACGCAGGAAAAGCATACCGTACAGTAACCTCAATCCTCACATCATAGATAGATAGATAGAATTGAGTTTATAGACGCAAGCGGCGACTTAGGCCATACACGTCTTTGAATCTGACATACTGAAACTGACATACTAATACTGACCAATATAAATCTGACACAAACAAACACATTTGACCATTGATAAACACTACATTCGTACATCCCATTGCAGAATGGAATGCAGCATTACATTATCAAAAAAATGATCAAAAACAGAGACAAAGCCACAGAAGAGAAAGCGGAGCAAAAGGAGAGATAGATAACCAGAGGACCCATTAGCACCACTGCAGCGGAAAACAAAGTGCTGCAATGGAGTATCCAGGGGAGGGCCACAAGGAGGCTGGGCTTGGATAGATAGATAGATAGAATTGAGTTTATAGACGCAAGTGACGACTGAGGGGCTGAGCTTGGAAGTTTTCTCCCCCGAGAGAGAGAGATAGATAGATAGAATTAAGTTTATAGACACAAGCGACGACTGAGGTCATACACGTCTTTTAATCTGACCAATAGAAATCTGACATAAACAAACACATTTGACCATTGATAGATAGATAGATAGATAGATAGAATTGAGTTTATAGACGCAAGCGGCGACTTAGGCCATACACGTCTTTTAATCTGACATACTTAAACTGACATACTAAATCTGACCAATATAAATCTGACACAGACAAACACATTTGACCATTGATAAACACTACATTCGCACATTCTATTGCAGAATGGAATGCAGTCTTACATTATCAAAGAATTGATCAAAAACACAAAGACAAAAGGCACAGAAGGGAAAGAAGAGCAAATAGAAGGAAAGATAGATAACCAGAGGACCCATTAGCACCACTGCAGCGGAAAAACAAAGTGCCACAGAGGAGAACCCAGGGGAGGCCACGAGGAGGCTGGGCTTGGAAGTTTTCTCCCCAGATAGATAGATAGAATTGAGTTTATAGACGCAAGCGACGACTGAGGTCATACACGTCTTTTAATCTGACCAATATAAATCTGACATAAACAAACACATTTGACTATTGATAAACACTACATTCATACATCCCATTGCAGAATGGAATGCAGCATTACATTATCAAAAAAATGGTCAAAAACAGAGACAAAAGCCACAGAAGAGAAAGCGGAGCAAAAAAAAGAGATATAGATAACCAGAGGACCCATTAGCACCACTGCAGCGAAAAAACAAAGTGCTGCAATGGAGTGCCCAGGGGAGGCCACAAGGAGGCTGGGCTTGGAAGTTTTCTCCCACATATCCAAGAGGTATTACATAAATTTTATATTATTTATTGTTAATATTATTATTATTTTGTTTATATTTTTAAAAAATAATTATTGATATTTGTATTTTGGCTGCTTGGTCATAGAAGAGAGAGAGAGAGAGAGAATAGGGTTTACCGGCGTAAGCGGCAACTACGGCCATACACGCCATTAACTGACAAAAGAAGAGAGACTCACATTAAAACTGACTAATTAACATTGACATACAAAGACAGACACCAAAACTAATAAAACAAGATAAGCACATGTCAAGCAAGCAACATTAAATCAAACCAAATTATATATCCTACAGAGCTTAATAAAACGAATAACAGAAGAAGAGAGAGAGAGAATAGGGTTTACCGGCGTAAGCGGCGACTGCGGCCATACACGCCATTAACTGACAAAAGGAGAGAGACTCACATTAAAACTGACTAATTAACATTGACATACAAAGACAGACATCAAAACTAATAAAACAAGATAAGCACATGTTAAGCAAGCAACATTAAATCAAACCAAATTATATATCCTACAGAGCTTAATAAAACGAATAACAGAAGAAACACTATGACAATCATCAAGAACATCGAGAGATAGAAGAGAACGATGACCAAAACAATGAAATCTAAAAATAGAAAATCGAGAGCATGCAGTAAAAATATGTGCAACTGAGAGCTGAACACCATCAGCTATACACATCGGAAGGGGATCGCGTGACATCAAAAAACCATGCATTAATCTGCAATGGTCAATACGAAGTCAGCAAAGCGCGACCTCATCACGTCGAGACTGCACAAAAGCAGACTGCCAACACACAATCTTAGGCTTTATCTGAAAAAGTTTATTCTCAGTCTCCCTGTCCCAATGAGACTGCCAGACACCCAGCACTTGACGTCTCAACAAGGCAAGGAGATCGGCTCCAAACACAGGGGCATCAGAACGAACAGAACAAGCCGCTTTTGCAGCCATGTCTGCGGCTTCATTGCCAGGAACCCCAATGTGACTCGGGATCCACATGAAACGAACAGAAATTCCCGCATTTTGAAGCAAAACAAGTAAACGCAAAGCAGAGTCAACGCGATTGGATAAAACAGAGAGCGCTTTCAGAGCGCTCAAAAAGTCAGTATAAATAAAAACCTGTCGATGACCAGCATCCAAAACATGCTTGAGAGCAAGCTCAATTGCGACAATTTCCGCAGAAAATATCGAAGACTGGCCGTTTAGAGTTTCAGACATAGTGCGGTCACAGCACAGAGCTGCAGCCCCCACCACACCAGCCTGCTTAGAACCATCCGTGAAGATGGGAGTAAAAATGTTTAAATTCTTCTCTATGACTATAAAATAACTGTAGATACTCTGCTGGCAGAGTATCAGATTTCCTAAGAACACACAGAGAGAAGTCACAGATAGGGCTAACAAGACTCCAGGGAGCCAGCCCAAGAGGAACCACAGCGACAGAATCAAAGGGCAGAGAAAAGTTTTCAGACAAAGTTCGAAACAAACATTCCAAAGGACAGGAGAGGATTATGCCTAGTTGCATAAAACCGCTCAAATCCGGGCTTAAAAATAGCATCATAGGCAGTGTGGGACGGTAAAGGAATCTTATTACGAAGAAGCATGAGTGATGTCGGCGAAAAACCGCACTGAAAAGAAGCAAAGAATCCACCCGATTCCAAAACCCAAACAAGCCGATTAACCACCATCCTCTCAAGAATCTTGCACAGACAGCTAGTCAGCGCAATGGGCCGGTAGCTGCCCGGATCAGTAGGATCCTTCCCGGGCTTGGGAATAGGAATGACATAGGCCAGCCGCCAAGCGTCGGGAAAGATACCCTCGGACCAGATACGATTATACAATGTCAACAGACAATCCTTTTCTAAAGCTCCAAGCTCCCTTAGCATACGATAAGGTATAGCATCAGGACCAGGAGCAGAATCCTTGGAACGTCGCAGAGCCATTTCCAGTTCGCAGATGAAAAACAAACGATTATAGTCCTCCAGGCCACTCAGGCCAAGAGGAATCCTAGTACGTTCTGCTTCATTTTTAAATTTCTGGAATTTTGTGCTATAATGATCTGAACTTGAATTAAATGAAAACTTAGATCCGATCTCATCACAAACCTTCTGCGGATCAGACACAAGATCTCCACCAATCCGAAGAATAGGAAGCGCAGGGATATAAGGCCGACCCGCAAAAGCACGAACCTTTGACCATAGCTTCTTAGCCGAAACCTGATGATTTATGGTTAAAACATAACGATTCCATGAATCCTTTTGGCATTGCCTGCGAACAAACTTAGCTTTCGCCCGAAGACGACGAAAGGAAACAAGATTAGTAGTCGTAGGAAAACGACAGAAAATCCTCCAAGCACGCTGTTTCAGCTTTTGAGCCGCATGACATTCCTCATTCCACCAGGGTTTAGAAAAATGCCGCGGACGACCAGTTGACTTAGGAATTGAACTCCCGGCTGCACACAGGATAGCAGATAGATAGATAGAATTGAGTTTATAGACGCAAGCGGCGACTTAGGCCATACACGTCTTTTAATCTGACATACTGAAACTGACTTACTAAATCTGACCAATATAAATCTGACACAGACAAACACATTTGACCAATGATAACCACTACATTCGCACATTCCATTGCAGAATGGATAGATAGATAGAATTGAGTTTATAGACGCAAGCGACGACTGAGGTCATACACGTCTTTTAATCTGACCAATATAAATCTGACATAAACAAACACATTTGACCATTGATAAACACTACATTCGCACATTCTATTGCAGAATGGAATGCAGTCTTACATTATCAAAGAATTGGTCAAAAACACAAAGACAAAAGGCACAGAAGGGAAAGAAGAGCAAAAAATAGAAGGAAATATAGATAACCAGAGGACCCATTAGCACTACTGCAGCGGAAAAACAAAGTGCTGCAATGGAGTACCCAGGGGAGGCCACAAGGAGGCTGGGCTTGGAAGTTTTCTCCCCCCAGGATAGCAGAAGTCAGGTGATCAACAGCAACATTTATAGAAGATTGAAGGATAATTGTGGGATCAATTTTAAGTGATCGCTGGTATAAGTTCCAGTCAGCACAATCCAGCTTCCACTTCGGTAGAGAAGCAACAGGAAGAGCACTAGTATCATTCAGTGAAATAAATATGGGGAAATGATCACTATCATGCAAATCATCATCTCTCTGCCACTTCACAGAAGTAACCAAGGAAGGGGAGAGAGAGAGACAGGTCAATGGCAGAAAAGAACCGAGAGCCACCATGAAAATGAGTGGCTGATCCGTCATTGAAGATAATCGCATCAACATCATTTAGGAGATTGTATAACATCACACCTCTGGCTTCAGAAGAGGCACAGCCCCAAGACAGATGATGTGCTTTAAAATCTCCATCAATGATAAAGAGGACAGGAAGCTGATCAAAAAGATCAGCCAGATCCCAACGAGAATAGACACCACCAGGTGGAAGATAAACAGAACATACGGTAATTAGACAACCAACAAAGGCGCGAACAGCTACAACACACAAAGGGGTAGAGAGAGAAACAGGCACAAGAGAGACATTATTACAACACAAAATTCCAACACCAGCCCTAGTCCCAGGGCCATCTTTTCGAACAAAAGAATAGCCCCTGAAAGAAGGTGATGAGGAGGACACAGAGAGCATAGTCTCTTGAAGACAAACACATTTAGGTTGGTGAGCCGCTAAAAGATCTCGGAGCTCGTCCTTTTTAGAACGTAGACCCCTACAGTTCCACTGAATAATACTGGACATCAAGACGGAGTGACCCGAGGATGAGAGCCCTTTATTGGCATACTGTAACTCAAAATGTCCAATGTGTAAGTCATGAGCACCTAGAGAGGTCGAGTTGACCAAAAGTTGCTCATAGGTATTTTTTTAGTTTGAGTTAAGATCACCTTCTAGTGTTTGCACAGGTTATAAACAAGTCATTGTAATTTGTGCAATTTATTTAGGCTGTACCTATTGTAACAGGTAGTCCACAGGACATGTGATAAGTTGTTGTAATTATTTATATTTATTTCACAGCCTAAGGTAATCATTTATTACTGTTTGTTTACCTTAAGGTGATCAATGTTGGAAATTGTATGATTTTATTGGTTTCCAGGATGTCTGTGATCAATCTAGATGTACACAGCCATCCTGTGTCTTATTTTATATAATAAGATCACAAACTATGACCAGTTTGTGATCTCTAGTCTTGTGAGCTATTTTTAGCCCACATGTCATAGTCTGGCTCCAGTCTGAGTACTTAGCTATGACATCTGGGTTCCATGCTGTATGTTTGTGCTTCCTGTCCACGATGGCTGCAAATAAAGTGCTTCATCTCTTGGTGTAGATTGTAGGACCTTTTAACCATATGTGTGAGTTTATTTCACTTTAAAAATACATAATACCGAGTGGTATCATAAGCAACAAGCAGTTGCAGCAGCCAAAGCAATTATTTCCACTCCATGCGGTCTATTAAGTGTCAAGGACAGACCAGTTGAGTGAAAATTCTCAAATTAAGGTCAGGGACCAAGTAAAGGACGCTGAACAAGATAGGCTATTCGGCGGAATCCTCAGAGCAATATTTCGTGCCGACTTTTTGGAGTGCGGGAATCGCGTCAATTTTTGGCCGCAGCCGGGCCACTGACTCCCGCCGGACGAACTCGAGATTCCCATCGAAAATCCAAAAGTGGGAAAACTGCATTTTTGGACATTTTGGAGTTTTACCTTTGGTCCATTCCACTGCGCGGACCATTTTAGGTTTTTGCCACCACAAGACCTCAAGACCCTTCACACCCTCATCACCGCTACTTACGTCCATCGACTCCCCACTCTCTCGACCCGAACCAGACTTACGCTTAGTTTTAGCCGTTGTTTTCCGCCTTTTTGCTGGCTGATTAGATATATTTGGATCGGCTGGTGGAGACCCATTGAAACCACCAGAATCCTCTTTAGTTTTTCTTGCATCTTTAGAATTAGGTTCAGCATCAGTGTTTTTAGCACTGGATGTTGAACTTTTGGTAGGTTTCACAAGTTTATTTGAAGGAACCTTAAAAGATCCGTCCGAAGTGACAGCAGAAGATGAAGATCCCTTCGTCAGAGAACTTCTCAGGCATGAAGGGACCAAGATCCTGTCCCTTGGACGAGGAACAAAATCCTCGTCTGCCCCAACCTGAGACGAAGCATCACAGCGACGCTTCACTGTCTCAGCCCAGGACGAGACAAGGCGACCAACAGACAACGATTTCTTCGCTTCAAAGTAAGAGACATTGTTCGACACTTTGTATTCTTGAATTTTCTTTTCAAATGTATAAGTCGGGCACTGTCGCGAACTGGCCGGGTGAGCCTCACGACAGTTGACGCAAGAAGGGGAAGATGCAGTACAAATATTTGGTCAGCCCCACCACAGTTGTCACAAGCAGGTGAAAACCTGCAGGACTGCTGAGTGTGCCCAAACTTTTGACATTTAAAACAACGTAAAGGATTGGGAATGTATGCCCGAACAGGACAAGACATATACCCAACCTTTAAGCTGGATGGCAGCGACGGCGTACAAAATGTAATAACATATAAATTAGTGCGACTTTTATCCTTTTTGTTAATACTTCTTACTCCACTGACTCCCTGGTCGGCCAAGAGAGAAGTCAAAGACTCCTCAAAGAGACTGACCAGATTGGAGCAGAAGATAACTCCCTTTGAGGAGTTCAGTCGCGTGAGGAGTAACTGAAATGTCGATGTTATTCAATTTGATTGCTGTGAGAAGCTTATCAGAATGCTTTTTTGAGGATACCTCCACAAGAAGGTCCCCCGATTTCAAGCTCTTAGCAGTAAACTGCAGCCCAATTAAACTTTGTAAACTCTTTTGCACTATGAAAGAATTCATCCTCGCCAAAGAAGAGGATGACTCCCTCGCATGCAAAACGAGAAAACGAGAGAAGAAAACTGATCCTGGAGAACCAGAACCTGATGAGTTAGAAGAGTTATGAGACATTGTGGTGACCCGGATCATGGCGGGAAGTTTCCCGCCCCGAGTCATCCAATAGGACCGAGGCAGGGTTAGGACAATGACCTGTATAAGCAGGGACCCCTGCGAGGACCCATCGTCCCACCGGAAGAGAGGCCGGAACATTCCCGGCCGCTCCCTTGTGAACCGAGACTATAAAAGATCGGGTCAAAGGTGACACGACAGATTTTAACCACACCAGTACCAGACAACATCAACCGCATCAGTTTCCTCAACGATCAGGCCGTAGTAACCCCTTTACACGGAGTGACCGAGGATAGATGCTCGATGTTAAACACTGTAAGATCTCACGTACATTTAGAACGGGAACCATCCCGTTACATGTACAACTTCACCTACTTGTAAGGACAGCCGGGAACCTCGCGTCCCCTACAAGTTAGGCCTACTCGCCCGAGGCATCCTTTGTCTCAGGTAACCACGCGTTCGGATACGAGTTGGTCCCTCGACATCACGCTTACCCAAGCGCATCGCACGACCACTGTAACGGATCAGAACTAAGGTTGGTCTCCTTAGTCGCACTGGAAGTGGTTCAGTGCATCCTGTCGACCAGCAAAACCGTTCGTAGCAAGGAGCCGAAGTGGTCCTCGGCGACACGTGGTCCCGCCACGTACGATTACCAATACGCATTATCGGACGCAGGACTGGTATCCTGCGCACCTGTATCGGCTGAATCGAGGTTCAGACGCACCAAAACCCTAGACACCAAACAACAGTCCAAGGAATAGGCCCGATTCGAACACGCCTCGAACCGGCATCCAATCGTGACGACTAACCCAGCGCCACCATTTACATAAGTATTCGATCGGGATTCACCCGATCCATTATTGTAGCTTTAATAAAGCCTGATATTATTGTATTACCAATCTGAGTCAATTCTTTCACTGTACCAAGGAGTCAGGTTTATTATCACATTAACATAGTAGACCGAGTCACGACACTTGGGGGCCTGTCCAGGATCAGTTTAGCCTATCCTAGACACAGTGAAAAATGACTGGATTCCGCAAGAACCAACCAAGAAGGAAGCCGGAGACGTCTGAGGAGATCGAGCGCCGGGAATCTCCCGGCCGACGATCTTCGGAACAATCCGACAGCAGCGATTACGAGGATGAAAACGTCCAGAGTGAGGAGGACCGAACCCTCTGAGGGTTCGACGCCCAAGGGAACGCTCACTGGGATGGGAGTGAACCCGACGACAAACGGGTGAACAAAGACGACAGCAGGGAGAGTTCCCACGCTTCGTCCCACCCCAATTCAATCCGAGATCGCTCAGTCAGCCCGCCCGGAGCACCGTCTCGTCAGGAACCACCCGAATTCCGAGCGGAGATCGTCGCACTAGTGGCGGACCCGAATAAAATGGAGCAGCTACGCCGGGACGCCGAAAACTACGGCGTTCAGACGGCGCCACGCGCCGAAGAATCGATGCCCGAATACGCCGTGCGTCTTGTAAACCAGATACAGCAGCTTGACTCAAGGTATGGAGGGGACGGCGGGACTCTCCCGTCTACATCCAACCGGGATCCTCAACAAACCCGAAAGATAGCCAACCTCCACGCCTCAGTCCAATACGACACGGACCAGCTGCGAGCAGCACGGAGACAGTTCGAGCAAGATCAGGCGATCGCCCGCACAGAACAAGCGGAGCTGAAGCGCCAACTAGAAATCCAGGTGGAACAGCATCAGCAAACCATGCAACGCCAAATCAAAGACTGGGAAGATCGCATGATCGCCATGCGAACGGACCGAAAGAAACTCGAGCAAGAGCGAGCGGACGCCGCCCGACACGAACGGGAGAAGCAAGAAGAGTTCCATCAGGCCCTCAGCCGGTCCACGAATGAACAGGAAGAGCGGGCCCGAACATTGGACCAGAAGGAGAGAGCCTTACAAGCCCGGGAACGGAAACTGGAGGGACGCCCGCCCGACCCCAAGGACTCAAACCGCTCAACTCGAAAGGAAGGAGACTCCCTCCCACCGAGTCGCGATGAACTTCTCCCACCTAACAAGGAGAGCGCCCCGAAGGATTCGGCCTCGACCCTGCAGAAGACCACCGACGACGCCGACAGCGAAACCGAGAGCTTCTTCGAGGAGTTATGCGAGGCCCATCTACAAGATGAACGGGCGAAGCGCGCGCAAAACCAGCGCGCCGCCCCAAGACATCCTCAACCGGTCCCCGGCCTCAGCGAAATCAGCCGCCTAGTAAGCGAAAAGAACAAGCGTAGAGCAGAGCAAGGAAAAAGTCCGATCGTCCAACCCGACGATAGCGAACTAGAAGCCATTGTGCGAGCCCGGCTTCCCGCACCCGAGGTCAGCCGCCTGATCGAGGGGATATTGGAGGACCCAGCGCAACTAATCAACCGCCCTACCCCCATACGACTGGGCGAATTTCTGAAGTTACCCCAACCGTCGCCGGCCGACCCTAAAGGAGGGACAGTCCCCCCGGGGAACGACCCGTTACCCGAGAGGAAATGAAGCGATTCTTCAGCGACGGACTGAGGGATTTCAGCAACAGCTCCCCGAGTTCCGCGAGCAGCGCCGGGAGAGCCCGATACCGCCTAGATAGAGTGTTAGAGAAGTATTCGAGTCAACGCTGGGACCATACCCGCAAAGACCTGAACATCAAGTGGAATCAGATAAAAATACTGAAGTTCGACGGCTCGTGGCAAGCCGGCAATAAATATTTGACGATTCTGGCTAACGTCATAGACCGTAACAACGCCGAACCGAACGAGTTGGTCACAAAAGGACTGCCGATCGCCCTGACGGGGAAGGCCAACGCCTGGTATGAGCGAAGACACCCGACCACCTGGGAGGGATTCCTGGAAGTATACACTCAACAATTCGGAGAGACGGAAGACGAGATTCGCAGACGAGTGGCAAGGCTACGGCAGAGCCCCGGTGAATCGCTACGCGATTACTTCGGAAAAGCGGAGACCACGTTCGACGAAGCAGTGACGCCGTTGAACGAGGAGGCCCGACACATGATTTTCATGAGCGGCCTTTCCCCCAACGCGAAGAAAGTACTTCGAGACATGAAAGCCCCCGTGGATGAAAATTTCTCAACGCTCGTAAACTTTGCCACCGAGAATTATGCCGAGCTGGACGCCCGATATAATGAATCGTTGAACGACCGGGAGATTGCCCTGAAGGCCGCCCGCATGAAACGCATTTGCGAGCGGAGCGTCGATTGCGATAAATTCGTACGCCCTGACTCGTACATAAACAGAGATCTCGAAGTCGGGGAGAAGGAGGAACGGTCCGACAAACATAAAGCCGGAGCGTCCACCGTCACCCCACAACCGTATGCGCCCCCTAAAAAAGTGATGCATACAACTACGACAACCGAGGAAGACGACACGAAGGCGGACTCCCGAGACGGAATCCTCGACGAAGTCGACAGTGACGGAGAACCAATCAGCACCGAAGTCGCCTACGCCCGATTGGGACAACGGGTAGCATCCGCCTGGAGACCCCAAAGAAAGCCCGGCGGGACTGCCCCGCCCGCGAAAAGAGCACCGACGACAGCGTGAAGTCTACGGACGTCAAACCCGCAGACCAGAAAAAAAGCTGTCATAAATGCGGGTCGCTCGAGCATTGGATCCGTGATTGTCCGGACAAATTGAAGGAGGAAGAGGAACGATTCGAGCGCTGGTGTAACAAAGTGCTCGACGCCAGGGAGGCAAAGGCAAAAACGAGTTAGCGCAGGCGGCCAAGAAGTAATTCCGCCGTCTGCGACCACTACACCTCCCCAGCAGAAGAGGAGGAAGATGGAATACATCCAACTCGCGCGACCCCAGCCGACGGATGACCTATTCATCATAAACAAACAGCTACAACAGTTCAAAAGCCGGGAGACTCCCTGCATGAACGTGAGAAAACGCCGCGTGTTTCACACGACGTTTCCGTCCCACAACACCGGGGATCACCCTGCCGAATTCGCGAAACTCCCCGACGTATCCAGGGAAGAAAAAGAAGCGGCGTGCATCGTCTCGTGCTGCCTGGGTAAACGGGAAGCCAGTCGCTTATCCTTCATGCCTATCCTAATCAAAGGCAAACGGATCCTAGCAATCCTGGATTCGGGCGCCGACTGCTCGTTCATGTCAAAGGACTTGGTGGACGACTTCCAATTAACGGGGCAAATAAAAGAAGTGGGCGAGCATCTGCTGGTGCAAACGCTGACGACCCTCGTCCGACCCGAAGGCTCAGTCCGCTGTAAGTTCACCTGGGAAGCTGGCACAGAGGACGGCCCCTTCATCGTCCTGCCCACGTACGAGTTAACCGTCCTAATAGGCCAGGACCTGATGGCCAGAATGAGGGTCCAAGCCAACGCCGTTACTCGATCGTGGAACTTCATCCGAGCCGAGGACGAACCCCGGAACCTACCGATCCCCACCGATTTCCTGGATCGCCTGAGGGACGAAGACGAAGAGACGTGGAGCGGCGGAGAGATGCGAAAATTCGTCCAGGATTACGACTTCCACGCATTCAACACCCAACTACGAGAGGATAATTTGATACAATCACTCGTAATGGATGTGTGGGTGTTTGGTAAATTGAAGTATTTGAGGTCTGCAAGTGTGCAGTGCCAATCTCAGGATTGTGTTTAATTTTTGGAGTTTTTGTTCACTATGATGGACTTGTAGTTTGTAGTTTGGCACACGGGTTGATGTGTGCCTATATGTACCTAAGTTATTTTGAGACTCAGTTTTTTTTATGTTAAAACTGAGTCTAGTTTCTTATTTTTATGTTTGGATTTGTTTGGGAATTTTTCCCTTTGTGTTGCGCTAGTTAGTTTTGTATAAATCCAAAAGGTGTAACTTTTTCCCTTACCTGTGATCACTTGAACATGACTGAAGTATAGTGGTTTGCTTTATTTTGTCAGTTTTGGTTTGCTA
>JH431233.1:3485-14343 GCA_000239455.1 Strigamia maritima
AGTGAATCAGTTGTGCATCCGCTTATATACCCGCTTACGCGGTTATACCAGATGGCTGCCGAGATCGAGTGGCCAGTGGGCAAGATAGCCGGACTACGGTCGACAGGACCTTCATGCCCGTAACATACTTGGTAGCTTCGAAGACGCAGCACAGGACCTGGCCGACCCGTGAGTAAAGTAATGTCTGTGTTATCTTTTCTCCTCTTTCATGGCCCGGGGCCCCTTTGTGAAATAACGCGTCGTGCAAGACGCGGATTTGCGGCATCATGTTTGATGGCGCACATAAGGTTCACTAGGTGAAATTCGGGCATACAGATCACCTAGTGATCCGTAACCCTTTGGACACCTAAACCGCCGTGTGATTGGAATGGTTTGACCATTGGCGGGAATCAATTTGCACCTCTTTTCTTGGGTCAAGATTTAATGTCTTGGTGACTACATGTGTTGGTCATAAAGTTTAGATCAACTCATGTTAGCTTTGTGACGACCATATTGCAAAGTCAACGTCGATATTCAGATCGCTAGGACTAATTTCTCCAACGTGCTTGCCAAACCACGTGGTAGATCGGAAACAATGGAATAAACTAGTCATGTAAGATATTTATTCAAGTGTAACAATAAAGTAATTTAAACCTGGAAAACTAGTGTTAATGTATTTTAATCTGAACTCATTGCGACTTTGTCTCGGTACTATATGCATTTTAGGCGGTAGTATCGTGTTAAAGTTGCGACCGGAATCGATATATCGTTCAATATATCGATGGCCAAGTCACCCCGTCACAAATACTAAATGCCACATGTTGGCGGCCGGAAAAACGCAATAAATAAACAGCTTTCTTTGATCAAAATGCAAAAAAAACAAACCATATAGAAGTGTTCAGCATCAAATTATCCATGTTTTGATGTCCAGAAGATTTGTTTTAATCAAGTATTTAGGTCAAACCGAATTTGCATATTTTTTAGATTGAAAACACAAATTGGGCGCCATTTGCAATAATGATGTCATTGCCCAAAATAATTTTTTTTTAAAATGCCACTTACCGGTGGAATTCAGAAATAACCGCAACAGTAGTTTTTCTTGCTTTTTTAATTTTAAAACCATAAAATAAATTTTGAAAAGTAGCCATCCCTGACCTCTTAATCAAGGGCTATCTTCTACAATTTTTAGTTTTGCTCTACACATTAAATTAGCTGATTCTATAGACACGTTACACACACACACACACACACACACACACGACGGGAAACAAAGGAAGTGGAATCTATAGGGCTCCGCTGCGCTTCGCCCAATAATTAATTTATAAAAGTTAAAGTTAGATTATTTGTATTTCCTAGAATAAAATTTTGACAAAACTGGCACGTTTTCACATCATTTTACTATTCGCAGAAAAACTATCCAAAGGTCAACTGAAAACTGTACTATTTTAACTTTTGATAGTTGATTAGGTCAACTATCAAATGTTAAAGTTCACTTAAATAGTTAAATATCAATATTGGCAATGTTAATTGTCTATTTGACTCATTCAGTCGGCATCAATCAACATGGGAAAAAATAATAATTTTTTAAAAGTCTTTTTCCTTCTAAGCATTCATAAAGTGTTTAGCTATGACCTTCGTTTATCTAAGGAAGGGGAAATTGATATCAAGTTCAATAAAATCGAAGATGCCGGCTTGTTTTTAACTGAGGAAGCAGATGATACTGATTTCAACAAGAACCCACAGCAGGTAAAATGATAACAACAAAACAAAATTAATAAATGCATAATAAAAGATAAAATTGCTTACAGGTGTCAGATTAGTTTTTAGTTAGTATTAGTTACGGTATTTTCTTTTTTCCAGTTAAAAGATGATCTTGAGGAAGAGGGGGAGACCCTAATGGACATTTTCATGGTCGAACAACGTAAAATATACGATCAGATAATGAAAGATGGTACTTCGGATAATCTTTCTGAAGAAGACGAAGCAATAGTAATCAAGTTCTTCGGGGACTATTTACGCAACTATGCAAAAGCTTACGGATACACATTGACAATTACCACTTAAATTCCAAAATAAATTCATCAGTTTCTTATTAAATTATTTTTTAAAAAAAACCTTACTAAAATCCTTCATTTTCCTCACAAAACCTCAAATATGACACTACGATAAGAACTTAATTCTACACATTCAAAAATTTAAATTTAAGTACGTAAGAAAATCAATTACTAAACTGCATTTTTATTGGTTAATAGCAATAGCTGGCCTGGCGATCTATTAAACAGTAAGTACTACTTAAGTGTTATTATTAATATTATATAATTCGAATTGTTCAGATACCAATGTATATTTTGCTCATGCAGTCGACATCAATTACCATGATAAAAAATAATTTTTTGTGGATTATTTTCTTTCTAAGTTTTTATCAAGTTTCTAGCTACGACTTTCGTTTGTCTAAAAAAGGAGAAAATGATACCGAGCTCCATACGACTGACGCTCTAGGCTCGTTTCTAATGAAAAGATTAAACGGCACACTGATCTTGAATGATACAAAGGTAAATTATAAAAGCAATAAATTTTTAAAAAAAGTTTGCGCTTACTTCCAGCACATGATATAGTTAATTATGATATGTGACGGGTCGGAATTGCACTCGATATCTATAAATATGGCGGTCAATTCCTACACACTTTAACACGATATCAAACCATCTTATCAATAAAATACCGGATAAAACGTGCAAATGGACTTAAACTTCTATAAAATATTATCTTTCTCAAACCTGATCAAAACACATGATAAAATGTACCATCTTGGATTATGATACATTATTATCTATTTCAATTGTTCCATCGTGCATGTAGCGATTCTGGATGAATTTCAGACAATCCGTAGAGTGCTGACTTATATATTCATTCCGTCACAAACCAACAGGTAAAACATGACATTTGACTTCATCTATATTTCGAATGTAGTTGAAGTTCAAATTACTTACACATTAAATGCAAGTGGAAGAAAAGAGGAGTGAATGGTCAGCCATTAGCCACATGGCGACCTAATTGGCATGGAAGCCAAGTTCCGCGTGTCACTCAACGCGTTATGTCAAATTGGAGGCCCGGGGCCATGAGAGGGAGAAAAATACACAGACTTAAATTGCTCACCTGTCACCCAGTAGGTCGGCTAACTCGCCCGCTGCACGTGGCGACGGTCACTCGAGCTCGGCGGCGATAGAGTAACACAGTACAATGTCTGCGGTATACTAGCTGTTACATATCTGATACACAAGCCTCATATTTGCCTCATAATAAATCAGAGGCGCCAAAGGCTTGAAAAAGGTAATCAAGCACAAAGGCAAATAATCATAAGCAAGAATCAGTATCAGTAACAGCACATAAAGCAAAAAGACATTACTTCCTGTGTTACAAGGGCTTTTATACTTGTCTAATCACTTTATCATAGATAAGGGGATTATGACAAGATAATCCCATGAGTCAGAGTGATGACCATTATGACATCACTCATTCTCAAGACCATGTGCTTTTATCACTTTATAGAAATAAGAATATTCATTTCTATATTGTGATAACTAGAATATTATAAATAACAACTTTATAACTAAAAGGTTATTATAAAGTAATAATATTTATGTATGCACATTTGTCTGGTCGAAACTCTATTTATGGGCGCAACAGTGCACCATAGCGATAGTTTCTTCAACTGTGTGAGGCTATGAGGCTTTAAACAAACTAATAGATCATAACTACAAGTTTAATTACTTGAGTTTCTGATCTAATAATTAGTTAAATCATTTTCCCGTAATAAATGTAAGTCTTTATTTACTCTATTTATTATTATATTCGAATCTGCTGGCATGGTCGCATAGGCGCACCATAGCGGTGGATTCTGTAACCTTTTACGGGCATTTCAGCCCGTCACAGATATAATGTCGTTCTGAGTTTTACATCATTTATTTTTCCAGTTACGAGAAGATCTTGAGAAAGAGCAAGATGACCTAGAGGCCGTTTTCTTAAAGGAACAACCCAGGCTATATGAACAGATAGAAAAGATAGATGGTAATGCAGATCACATTTCTAAAGAAGAGCAATTAATATTGCTAAACTACTTCGACAAATATTTCCACAAATACGCAAAAGCTTTCGGATACAATTTGACAATCAGTGAATCAAGCGCTAATAAAACTTAAATTAAAAATCCAAGAAAAAATAAATAAATACCAATTTTTCAATTTTTTTTGTATAAGGCAATAAAATGGTTGACTACAGAAAATGTTCTAATTATCATAAATAAAACTAAAAACGGACGATAAAGACATATGAGAATCTTACATTTGTTTACTTTGTTGCCTAACGATTTTTATTGGTAAATGGTAATAGATACATCTTCAAAAGTACTTGGCTGGGCTGGCTAACTATTAAATGATTATTATTGCATATTGCATATTAATAATAAACATATAAATTCAAGTGCCCGGATGCCAAGGTATATTTTGCTCTTTCGAGTCGACATCAAAATCAGCATGAAAAAAAATTATTTCTTTTTATTGGTCCTTTTGTTTGTAGGTTTTTATGAAGTATTTAGCTATGAGTTTATTTTGTCTAAAGAAGGAGAATTAGATACCGAGTTACATAAGATTGCTGATCTTGACTTGTTTTTAAATGGAACAGATGGCACAGAATTTCAATTGAACCCACAGGTACATAAATTATTTACTTGTGATAAAAACAATAGATGCAATAGATTTAAAAAATATTTTAAAGAGAAAACAATGGGTGCATCAGGGAAGGTATAAGCGCTATAATTGGCATTTTAGACATATTTACACATCTACTTAAATTTTTAATCATCCATCTGTGCCAAATAAATCTACTAAGCCAAACAAAATTCATTTTTTCCAGTTAAAAGAAGATCTTGAGAAAGAAAACCAAGCCCAACACGCCCTTTTAATGACCGAACAACCTGAAATACATAAGCAAATATTGGAAGATGGTAATGCGGATCAGTTTACTAAAAAAGAAGAAGCAATAATTCTAAGCTACCTCGGAGACCATTTACGCAAATATGCAAATGCTTTCGGATACACGCTAACAATTAACACATAAAACTAAAATAATAAAAAAAATTCAATTCTATCAGAATTCTATCAGATATCTCTAAATTCTAATGTAATAAAATTATTTGCTAAAATTTACCTTGCAAAAATGTTATAATTATCATGAATAAAACCATAAATAGATAAAGAAAAATGAGAATGGAGATAAATATAATGAATGCTTTCAAGATTTTTTCGTCCGGATTCCAAGGGATATTTTGCTCATTCAAAATGAAAAAGAATAATTTTTTATTGGTCTTTTTCCTTACAAGGTTTTATGAAGTATTTAGCTGACTTTCATTTGACTAAAGCGGGAGAAACGGGAAGAAGTGCTACCACATTGCACAAGACTTCTGATATTGGCTTGTTGAGTAAAGTAGATTATATACTGTATATTAATAATATAATTTATTCCATGCATTCCGAAATACTTTGGAAGGGGAGAATATACAAAACAATAAAATCACTCACAACAAAAACCAATAAAGAAAAAACAATATCACTCTCAGCCATTTTCCGCACTCTTCGCAGCACAGCGAAACCTAAACTTGACACCAACTCCAGCAATTCCAAGTTGATCGGGCCCTTCAGCAATTGCTGCCACTTCCCCCAAAAATTCGCACCTAACCTAGAAGTCGACAGGAAGCCACAACGTTCAAATACATGAGCCATAGACTCTTCCTCAATCCCACACAGTCTACAAAGCCTTTGGTCCTCAGTTAACCACTTCTTACCATCCCTATGCTCATTTCCACAATGAACTCTGGTCCAAAGTTCCCGTGATCGTACTGGGATCCTAGTATCTTTAAAATATTCTGCCTCCAAAAAGTCTGTTTTGATGTTTTTGTAGAAACCGCAAAAAGTTGAAGCATCGATACGATTCCAACGCTGTTGTATACCTTGCTCTATCTTTTTAGTAAGACCATCTTCCATAATGACTTTCCCTTGATTAAACTCTCCATTCCGCAAGGCAACAATAAGATCGCTGCACCCAGCCATGTTCACTAAAGCTTCAAACTCGATCCACCAGGCAAACTTGGGGTAACACCCATCTCGCATCATCTCCATCTCCATGGCCATCTTGGGCCAATGCGCATCATCCATCGATAAAATCCTGAGAACATAGTTGAACACACGCTTCATTGCTGTACAATCCAGATCGTTTCGGCCTAAATTCATCTGCCATAAGTAGTCAGGCTTGTTGGCATTTAAACCCAATATCATTTTCATATACTTTATCTGAACAATCTCAATAGCTTCTCTACGTTTATTACCCCATAGTTCCACACCATATATTAATATTAGCAGAAGCAATGACTGGAACAATGCAATTTGTTGTTTTACATCTTGCATTCCTGATCTCTTCACTAAGCTCCATGTGGTGTTGACCACTTTCTGAGTCCAACCTCTAGTAACAACCAAATGACATTCGAAAGAATTCTTCGTTGAAAACCAAATGCCTAAGTATTTGTACGCGTTTATGACCTCAAGCTGATAACCCTCAAACTCCCATTTCTCTGACTGCGCCTTTCGCCCACCTCGCCAAAAAATCATAACTTTTGACTTCTGCATATTGAGAAACAAACAGTTTTTCCTGTTGTACCTTTCAAGCACAGACAACATTTCGGTTAAACCTTCCCTATCAGACGAGACAGCAATAATATCATCAGCAAACTTCAATGCTTTAAAATTTTAGTGTAATGACATTATAAAAATACTTCTAGTTTAATCTTTCATTATTCTATCTACCTATCCATAAGATATATAGAATAATGAAAGATTAAACTAGAAGTATATCCATAATGTCATTACACTAAAATTTTAAATCTTAATTAGGACATGCATTAAAAATAGATGTTTTAAACTTCAATGCAAATATCTTCTTTTTCCCTACCACTACCCCTCCAATATTACGATTTGTCCATACCTCTTCCAAATCATTAATATAGAGGCTAAACAGTATTGGGCTAAGGAGACATCCCTGCCTAACTCCATCTGTAGTCCAAAATAAATCCGAACATCCCAACTCCGTCACCACCCGGTTTTTTGTCTCACGATAGATAGACTTTATCATCTGCCACATTCTTCCTTTCATCCCCATAGTCCAGAGTTTTTCGAACAGCTTCTTCCGATTAATCTTGTCAAACGCTGCTTTGAAGTCGATAAAGAAGGCAAAAGTTTCCCTCCCTTAACTCTTGTGCGGCTATTAATAAGTGCATTCAATACAAATAAATTGTCACGAATACTATAACCCTTCCTAAACCCTGCTTGGTTTTCAGTGAGGATGTTCTCTCGTTCGGCCCACTCCTGTATCCGGGAAGCCATCATACTAGTAGTAATTTTATATAAAACATTCAATAAGGTTATACCCCGATAGTTCGATACGATACCATCATCACCAGACTTATAAATTGGGATAATAATTCCTACTCTCCAGTCTTCTGGGCACTCCAAACTTCGCCAAATCATGTTCAAATTCCCTAAAATCATGATACGTGCTTCTACCGATGTTGCCTTACAAAACTCATTGATCTTTTCGTCCGGGCCAGGTGATTTCTCCTGCTTCAAATCGTTAATAACCCTATCAAGCTTCCCCATTTCAAAGTCACGATCCAAAAACTCCGATTGTTTACCAATTAATTCCTCAACTTCACTATGCACATTGGGGACCTCATAAAAAGAATCTCTACCCCCTAAAACCGTCATGAAATGTCTCTTCCAGTTAGTTAACGCAATGTCATGGCCCTTTCTCGTTTTCTTTTTCCTAAATTTATTCACTTCCTTCCAGAAATTCGTTGTGTTTTTACACCCTCTAATTTTGTTCCATGATTTTCTCTTTCTTTCTTTTTCACCCGATAAATAGCCCGGAGTCACTTCTTCGCTACCGTGTACGTCAATCTATCAGTTTCCCTTTTGGTTCTCTGGAATTTATATAAAAATCTTCTCACTTTTCTTTTTTCAATTTTAAAGTCTCTGTCGAACCAATGTTCATTATCATGCCGACCCCTGGCACGCACCAAGTCCATCTTCTCTGCCGAATTAATCATAGCCTTGTTCAGGTTGGAAACCAATATCCCAACCTCGTCTTGATTCATACTCATTAACTGGCTCAACTCCAGATCCAAGGTAACAGAAAATTGTAACTTGACCTCCTTGTTTCAAAGCCTATCCAAAGCCTATATCTAGATGACGTCACTTCAGATGGGCGTTGGGACAGTTCCCAACCCAGTCCAATAACCAGCGGCATATGATCCGATTCTACTCTTGGTTCAACAACCAATGATATTTCTGGGTTCTCACGATTGATGATAACATAATCAATTACTGATGCACCCATTGCCTCAATAAATGTATATTTTCCATTATAATCCCCTTCACAACACCCGTTTAGAATTTTCAGTGCATTCACATCACAAAAGTTCAATAGTTTTCGTCCATCATTATTCACAATTTTATCCTCTGAATTTCTCGTATCGTCCTCTTCACCTGTATTTACATTCTCTCGCCCAATACGTGCATTGAAATCGCCTACCAACATTAATTGACTTCCCGATCCTGTCGCTTTGTCTAATATGCTGTCAAGCTTCTCTTGCAAATGACCAAGGCTTTCACTAAAATAAACCGTAACTATAATTTCCTCCTGGTCTTTATTCGGTGGTTTCACCCACAAGATAACCCCACTGTCCCATTTCTCACTAGTCCAACTAATACCTCGGTCTTTTCTTAAGCCTATTATATTATATATATTATATATATTATATACATTATATAAATTTCAAGACTGACTCAAAGGTAACTTATTCTTAGTGTTGCGAGACTGAGTTATGTGTTTGTACAGCTCAGATTCTTTGATCTTGAAAATGGCCAGTTGGACGCTGCTTTCTTTTTGAAGATTTTCTATTAACTGGAAAAATACAGTAAATAAAAAAGCGAAGATGAAATTTACTTTTGGCTTCGTAGTTGTCTAGTTTTTTTAAATAAAAAAAAATCTAGCTACTGTTTTTTTTTTAATCTAGCTACTAGTTTTTTTTTAATCTAGCTACTATTTTTTTTTAATCTAGCTACTAGTTTTTTTTTAATCTAGCTACTATTTTTTTTTTTAATCTAGCTACTAGTTTTTTTTTTAATTTAGCTACTAGTTTTTTTTTAACCCTCAAAGCCCCATCCTATACCACAATTGTGACCAGTAAGTGCAGTAAGCTGCAGTTGTGAATACAAATTTTTTTATAAAAATCTTTTAAAAAATCTGAAATTTGCAGTAGCTGTTAAGAATATGCATTTACATTAATTTCATTGCAATCAGGCATAAAATAAAAAAGTTATTGTAAAAAGAAAAAACGGTCCCCTTAAATTCCCAGCTTAAGTTTTTGGTTGTTTTCACTGCAACTTTTACTGTAGTGAGAGCGCTTTTAGAATATTGCGCCCTATATATAAACTAAATAACCATACCATAGCATGTAAAAGAGAAGTAGCGACACTCTGAGTGCCCGGATGTTCAGCACTAAACAATAAAACCAGCAAAATGAGCTAAACAATGCAATGCCAGCACTAACCTTTAACCAAATATATTTCACACGATGTATATCTCACATATCATAACAAAAACAGCACTTAATAGAGGCATAATTTGGATTTATTGAGCAGCAAACTTGGTGATCACTTTATCAGGCAAATGTCCTGGCGGTGGCAGCTGCAAAAGTGGCGCTGCAGTCAATTCATCCACTACAAGATCCAGCGTGTTCAAGGTTAACCTTGGCGTGGTTTGAGAAGTTGTTGCTATTTTGCCCATTTTTGATCAGAATTTTGATCAGAATTAAGGCAAATAACTTAAGTATGATCATTTCCTACATATATTTGTATGTATTAGTATATTTGTATATTTATATAATTTTTCCAAATAGATTTTCTATCTCAAAAGGATAAACAAATCTGGCTTGACTCGCTACACAACTGAGGTAAACTACTTGAGTAGTTTACCATAGTATAATCATTGTATATGTATGTTTCTTTTTTCTCAAAAAATCCGGCAGTGGACAATAAGGCGGCGTCACGATTGTTTGAAGTCGTGGAAAAAAGACAAATTTGATCAGGAAATCCCAGTCGAATGGGAGGGTAATTAAAATAATTTTTGATTAAAAATTGTAAAAATTACTTGAAAATTGATGTTTGTTTCAGCTTGGTTGCGTGAAAGGCGGAAAGTACCACCTACAGAAGATGTTTGTATCGATAGTGTTGATTAATATTGAATTTTTTTAATTTTTAAATTTGTTTTTAAGAAATTAGAAAGAATAATACAATTCAGCAAAATGCAATTCGTAAAGCAAAGGAACTAGAGGAACTAGAGGAACAAGATGCAGCTGTAATTGAATTTTAATGAGTTTTTTTATGGATATCCAATGGTTTTTATTGATATTTGTTAATTTTCTATGTAGAAACGACCCATGAATATCGAGCCGAAGCGAGAACTGGAGAAAAGTGAGAAAATAAATTCAAAAATGAATTTTTACTGATTGATATCATTTCCTTTTGTTTTTAGAAAGTTTTCCCGAATATAAAGATTACGAAGAAAGATAAATTGTAATTAGATGGAAGAAATATCGACTTTTTAAATGATTATTTGGTTCAACTACAATTGAAATGTGTACAAAAGTTGTAAAAATTAGAAAATAAATTTCTTTTTCCAATTGTATTTAGATTTATATTAATAATAAAAATTATTAATTATTAATTATTTAATTTTAATTAAAAGATATAATAATTAAAAATTATTTAAT
>JH431234.1:0-11705 GCA_000239455.1 Strigamia maritima
ATTGCCCCATTTTTGGTTTTTACTCAAAAACTACACTAGAAATGGTTGTGTTTTCAAGATCAAAATGTTGATTACATCAATACCTCTAAGTGAAACTTGATTCTACCCTTGGTACATATCTTTAAAAAAGATATCAGCAAAAAACTGATTTTGGATGAAAAATTTGCCCGATTTTTGGTTTTTACTCAAAAACTACCTTAGAGATGGTTGTGTTTTCAAGATCAAAATGTTGATTGCATCAATACCTCTAAGTAAAACTTGATTCTACCCTTGGTACATATCTTTAAAAAAAGTTATGAGCAAAAAACTGATTTTTGATGAAAAATTTGCCCCATTTTTGCTTTTTACTCAAAATGTTGATTGCATCAATACCTTGAAGTGAAACTTGATTCTACACTTGGTTCAATCCAAAGGTATGATCAAAAAACTGATTTTAAAAACCTCATTTTTGAAAAAAATTGCTCATGTTTGCTTTTTTGTTTTCCTGACATAGCAATTTTGCTTTTCCTGATATAGCAATTTTGCTTTTCCTGATATAGCAATTTTGTTTTCTTGACATAGCAATTCGGTTTTTCTGACCTAGCAATTTTGTCTTCCTGACAGCAATTTTGTTTTCCTGACAGCAATTTTGTCTTCCTGACAGGAATTTTGTTTTCCTGACAGCAATTTTGTCTTCCTGACAGCAATTTTGTTTCCTGACAGCAATTTGTTTCCTGACAGCAATTTTGTTTTCCTGACAGCAATTTGTTTACCTGACATAGCAATCTTCTTTTCGTGACAGCAATTTTGTTTTCCTGACCAAAGCTATGAGCAAAAAACTGATTTTGATAAAACTTGCCAAAACTTGGTAAAATTTAAAATCCGGATTTAAAGACAGAAGCTTGGTCAGTTTAGCGAGGATATGACTTCAGTGCTGTTGAAATGATGCATACGGATTCCAAGATATCAGCCGCCTAAACATTTTGTCCCGTTGAATTTTTGTAAATGGATCGAGATCGAAATTTAAAAACTAAGGCGTTTTCAGTGCAAAAAAATAAAATATTTTGCCTTGACAGTTAAAATTGTTATTACCGCAATAAAAAAACTAAACTATTTTATTGCGGTAATACGGTATAATCAATAATAAGTGTATACATAGACTACATGTACATAAAACACCCGAAATATAATTCATCCATAAGTTCTAAGAAATAACAACTTGTCCAACTCTAGCAAACCAGGCAAAACGGATCACCTATAGTTACTTACAGTACTTCTTCTGAAGCCAGGGACGCAAAAGTTACATTCTCGTTAAACTTGCGCCTACTTCATCTAATCTACTGCAGTCAATCGTCCAATTAGTACTGGGACGCTTATTTATTCTAGCAATTCTTATTCCAGGCGGTAATAGAAGATCGGGGATATAAATTATATTCATTTTCAATTTTAAATACGATAAGTCAAAAAATATAAGAAAACTGACCTTATTATAATCGTACTGTCTATTTCCCCGAACGGCTCGTAGCTATAATTTCTATTTCCAGTTCACTTTAACTAGTAAGGTGAGGTCAGACCGCCGCTGGCGTTAGGCTAAGTCATGAGAATGGTGAACTGGAATTTGAAATTCGTTCGGGGAAATAGCCTTGGCATATTGTAATAGTAGATATTTAGTTGAATTCACTTTGAATACAAAATTTCCCACCGAATTCAGCCGACTGGGTGCTAATTGAAACCGAGCCTTATACGAGGTTTTATGGTATAAACTATATCAATGCAAGTATATCAGTTCACAAATATTATAAAAGGCACCTAAATAACTTCTAAATAAATAATTTGCATTCTTCATGCTAACTCAAAATGTATAATTTTTCACCATAATTAGATATCAAAATTAATGAGCAGTTCTATATTCATGATACAAATTATTAGCAAAATTGGTTACTGTATTTTCGAATTAGAATGATTTTATAATTAAAATGATAAAAAACCAACCTCTACACATCCACCCACCCCTACCCAACAACCCCCAAGAACCCAAACTTAAAGATTCTCTAAAAAATAACATCCGTTACAGATCTGCATTAGCTATGAAAACTGTGACCGTGTCACGACCCAGGCGCACGACAACGGCCCGCGTCATGTCCCCCTAGTGGACGGTGCGGACATGACCACTTCCGGTCAAGACAGGAAGTTAGGGAAGGCAGGTAGAGGCAGAGCGGATCCAGGGACAGCAGTTGTTAGTGAGCCAGCAACCAGTGCAGTCATGCATTGGCCAAGCTCTGCCAACTCCCTGGTTTCCCCTATGAAGCCCGGGTTCCCAGTTCTCTGGGCCCTGCCTCCATGAGCGAGAACAGTGGCTGCAAGTCCGTAAATCGGGTTGCAGAATGGTATTTAGTTATTTCGACCACGCGGTCCTTGGTTCAACCACCATGGCCCGCGGGTCGGGTTTGATTAGCACATACCGGTGGTACCGACATATGAGAAGCAGGTGGAGGCTGACGCTGACCCCTAGACAACTGTAATAAAGGCCAAACACCCAAATACAGCGTCGTCTCTGCTAATTATATGACGAAGGCGTCTAGCGCAGTCCACTTATTCCCCCAAGTAAGGATTGTGCAAACCGCCCCAGTCACAAAACCTTACAATATTTGAAAAAAAGAAAAATTGAAAAACTTACTAAAGAGTATCCGTATTCAAAAAATCATAACCTCATTTGATGTATTTAATCAAAATCTCTCAATGGCTTTTCGTTTGGGCTGGGTTTTAACAATCATTGTTGCATTATGTCTATGCATATACCAATGTTGTGATGTCATCATTTATTACACAACCAAACCGATTAAAGTTCGTGCAGACATTACAGAGTATATGACTGCTGATTTTCCTGCAATTCATATAACAGCATTTGTAACAGATGAAAGTATGGCTAAAAAAATTGATAACAAAAACTATCCAGGTAAGCTATGTCATTCAGTAGACAGTTTGCAATTTATCGTATATACGAGACTTGTATTATTGCGAGACTTGTATTATTGCGAGACTTGTATTATTGCGAGACTTGTATTATTGCGAGACTTGTATTATTGCGAGACTTGTATTATTGCGAGACTTGTATTATTGCGAGACTTGTATTATTGCGAGACTTGTATTATTGCGAGACTTGTATTATTGCGAGACTTGTATTATTGCGAGACTTGGATTATTGCGAGACTTGGATTATTGCGAGACTTGTATTATTGCGAGACTTGTATTATTAGACTTGTATCACGAGATTTTATTAAAAATCTCGTGATTTCATTTTTCGTTCCAAAACTCTCAGACGAGATTTTTGAAAAATCTCGTTTCAAATTGTCGTGTATACGACTTGATTTGCGCATGCGCACTGCCTACAATCACAACAATTGTTCTGAATTTCTGCCGCCCTTTTCCCTCTGCTCTGGCTGTAATTTGGGCAAAGTTATGTTGATTACATTATCTCAGATTAGTTTTTTAATCCTTTTCACAAACCACAAGCCCAATACTTAGGCTTCATTTGTGTAAAGTGTCTTGTTTTTCTAAAAATTGCTGCTGCCGATTTAAATGTTGTATGTAATATGTTTCGTGACAAACCGCAAACACCGATACAACATTTTATTAACGAGATTTAAAAAAACAAGATTTTTTTGAAAATTTTGTTTTTTTTAGATCTCGTGTTTAATCCCGTACGAGAAATCGCAAACTGTCTATAAGTATTACTGTATTATTGGCATGCAATAGAAAATTTCCTTTATACATCGTAGTTTGCCAACACACCTTATACTTTCATATGGATAACCTTACTGATATCGAAACAATAATAATAGGGATGTACCGAATAGTAAATTCACCGAATACCGAATACCGAATTGTCACCGAATAGTAAATTCACCGAATACCGAATACCGAATTTTCACCGAATAGTAAATTCACCGAATACCGAATACCGAATTTTCTATAGTTTTCTATGTTTTCTATAGTTTTTGTGTAATTCTTTCTCATTATTATTATAATAATGAGAAAGAATTACACAAAAACTATAGAAAACATAACTTTCACAAGAGTAATTGAATTTATAAATAAGGCATTGATAGTTGCAAAAATAAATCCAATATGATGGCGCTTGTGTACTAGCTGTGCTGTTTAGCATGGCTAAGTTGCACATGAGCCATTGTAGCTTAATGCATTGTACAAATAAGAAATAAATCAGATAAATTTTATTGCAGGGTAAAAAACTTTTTAAGAAAATGTTTAAAACCCAAGAGATGTTTACACCTTCTGCATTAACAACCAAGTTGGTCAATGGTAAATATCTTTCAATTTCAATAGAGAAATTTTTATTTTCCATTGTAATAGCAAAGTCAACATCATATTTATCCTGATTAGTTGAAAAGTTACCTCTTGATCCAGATTACCAACTTAAAATAAAAGGAAAACTACGAAAATATCAAGCTCCGATGTACCTCCTTCTTGTAAGTGTCCATTGCATCTATGTAATCAAATTTATTATTAAGATATCTTTTGTTTTAAAGTACCGTATATACTCGCGTATAAGTCAACCCGCGTACAAGTCGACCCCGACTTAAAATGGGTCAAAAACCATTGACCCGCGTATAAGTCGAATTAGAAGAAAAATACCAGGATTTGGTCCAAAATCCACAACTTTATATGCGAGCATATATGGTATTCACAAATCACGTCAGTTCAACGTTCAGGCCACCCTATAGGTTGCCTATGGAGTGGCCTGCATGTTGAACAGACGTAATTTGTAAAATTCTAAAAAAGAAATGTTTGTTTCTTTGACCCGCATATAAGTTGAATTTGGAAAAATAGGCCTAGATTTGGTCCAAAAATCCTCAACTTATACGCGAGTATATACGGTACACTTTTAGCACTATCAATGGCCTTTCAAAATTACTATTACAGATCCCTACACATTTTTTACATCTTCCTTATCTCACCTGGGTGAAGTACAAAAACCCAAATGTAAATAATTTTTTAAAATATTTTACAAGCATTTTTGTTTGTTAACAATGGCATACATATTTTTGGACTAAAAAGCAATGATTTTTCAACTCAGCTCAACTAGAGGATTAAAATAAGATATCACACTATATACTTTCAGTACAATGCATAGGTCATTAAACAATAATAACAGTTTCGTGTGCGAATTGTTAAATAAAGTATAGATGCTACCAATATGTAAACTTCGTTTCCAAAACATTGCGAGAAACTCCCATTGGCTAAAGTCTTTTCCCATTGATTGTTTAATACACTTAAAAAAATAATTCGAAAAATGATCATTAAAGGGCATAAACAAATATAAACGACTGTAAACGAACATAAACGACCGTAAACGAACATAAATGACCGTAAACAAACATAAATGACCGTAAACGAACATAAATGACCGTAAACGAACATAAATGACCGTTAACGAACATAAATGACCGTAAACGAACATAAATGACCGTAAACGAACATATCGTAAATGACCGTAAACGAACATACCGTAAATGACCGTAAAAATGGCTGACAACAATGAAACAGCCAAGAGAGCAGTGACGTTGTCAGAATCATCGCCACTGCTCTCCTGGCTGTTTCATTGTTGTCAGCCATTTTTATTTTGGATACCCTGTGTGACGAAACAAATCTCGTGCATTATCGAATCAGTCCCGCTTTTTTCCTTGCGTTTTTTCTGATGCTCATTTTGTTGATGTCGCAAGTAAATTTAGACATCTCAGAAATTTTTTGTGGATTACTTTTAGGGGTTTTAAATGCTGTTTGATCTAAGGGAACAATAAAAACTGTGATGTCGTAAACCCTTTAATGGTACTTGCTGATTGTACAGTCACATTAAAGGCCAATAAAACCAATAATACAAAGTTTGTCTTGTCTTTTATTCACGTGACTTGGATGTCCAATGCATCCCTTTCATACCCATATTAGGCTGCATGATCCCAACAATCACAATATCTTTAATATATTTATCTGACAATAATTGTTTTGTTTTTTTGTTACAGGTAAGTGTTTAATCAAAAGCCTACTGTGACATCGGTTGCCAAGTCACGGCCACAGCACGGCGCTGACGGTCGCGCTTGCGGCCAAGAAACGTTGGGCTTCATACACACGCGGTGTAGCGAAGCCCAACCTATCAGGAAGCTTTGTTAATCCGTTGCATACGCATACGCAACCTTTTCTTTGTTATATATACTTGTTTATTGTTAATAAAAATCAGTTCACCTATTCACAACCTACATACCGAGTCGTTTAGGATCTCACATGGCGCAGTTGACAATCGAATAGATCACGGGATTGAAAGGAAAAACATACTTTTATTTTGTGTTGATTTTATTGTTTCGTAACGTAGGAATTTATTTAGAATTTATTGCGAAAATTCATAAATATTACGGAAATGTCTGATAACGAAGACCAGGCTATTGTGGACAATATGGCAAAATTGTTAAAATCAAAAAATACCGAGATCGTTAGTCGGTGTTTTACAGTCCAAGATTTGAAAGAAGAATGCGATCGGCGCGAAATCACATACGACACTGAGATACCGAAAGCAGACATTGTGGATCTGATTATCCAATCGAATATACAAACACGGAAAGATAGCAAGATTATTCACGAGATAATAACCGAACGTTTAGCAGAATTAAAATTAAACGAAGGGCCTAGAACCATGCGTAAAGGAATCGACGCATCAAAAACCTAAAAAATTTCAATGCAGAAAAAACAGACGATGTGTATGAGTTTGTTGATAACGTGGAAAACGCAGCAATTTTGGGAAATTGGTCAGACACGGAAACCGTTGTACATACAATTATCGCTTTGAAAGGGAAAGGCGAAAAATAGCATAGAATTACGGGTACTAAATTCAAAAACGATTGGGAAAAATGAAGAACGCATTAATTAAACACTTCGGGGAAAACGAATCGGAGGCCGAATGGAGAGAAAGAATGAGGAACCGAATACAGGAAAGAGGAGAACTGTTATCCGATTACGTCATCGATAAGCTCGCGCTAATTGAGCGTTTGCGGCAAAATTTTAAAATGAATATCACGGACATTAACGGACTTGTTATAGAAGGAATTTGGGCATCAGCAAATCGCGCGGCATTAACAAACTTTCTCGACGACGATCCGGAGGAATTTATAACGCGCTCAAGACGGTTGGAAAAATTCGAACAAAACCAATAGCCCCAAACAAAGGGCAAAACGAGAAAAATATTAACAAGGAGCGAAAAAATTTCCGTAATAACAACGCAGGATCCGAATCAGACGGCAGGAAATGCTACAACTGCCAGCAAATCGGTCATATCGCCCGGTCTTGCCCGAAACCCAACAGACGACGCGAAGGAGGACAATGTACGGAAAAAGAAGTGAAAAAAGTCGTTTGTGTCTTAAAAACCAAAAACCCAGAAGGTAGAGCAATCGTCGACTTGTACGTAGAAGAAGCAGGACGCAAACTCGAAACCTTATTCGACGGAGGGGCAGAAGCATCCCTTATTCGGTCCGATTGTGTTATAGACAAAACACAAATGAGACCATACACAAAAGGTGCATTATCTTGGGGTCGGGGAGCAATCGAACCGGAGGGAATGATTGACGTTACGGCCACTATTGGCGACGACACCTACTTAGTTAAAGAGGTGGCAGTAGTTGAGGAAACTCCTCATGAATTTTTATTAGGAATCGATTTTAGAAATAGGGAAAAGATGGTGTGGACGGATGAAATGGGAGAGTTTACAATCAATAAAGTTTTTAGAAATTATTCTGTTGTTTCAATTTTACGTAAATTCCAAAACAATCCGTCTACCCCAAATGAATTTCCCCATTTCGATAAATTTAATATATTTAATCCTAACAGGAACGATCAAAAAAACAAAGAAGAAAAATATTTCGAAGTCGCAACGATAACTACGGAGAAAACGGACGGTTATAACGACAAAGATTTTTTAGAAGAATTCGAAGTTGTCATAAGCAAAGTAGCGAAGTCCGTCTCATTCGAACAAAAACAACGATTAAAATGCATCTGCATCGAAAATTACGAAGCCTTTTCACACAGCGCTCCTCTCGGACTGTGTCCCGATGTAGAATGCAATATTCCTTTAATCGACGACGAACCAATTCGAGAAAAATCAATAAGATTAAATCACGATAACCTAGGTTAGGTTTACCTACCTAACCTAACCTAACCTAACCTAACGCCTAACCACGATGACTAACCCCTCCTGGAAGCCTAACGCCTGATGCAAACGCCTGACGATTTGATACCATTTTGATGCCATGTTCATTAGAATCTTTGGCTCTTGGAAGGTTAATGTTGAATCAACATTTCTGATGTTTATAAAAAATATTTTCTAAATGTTGTTTAGACTTGTTCTAGTTTCGTGGGGTTAGTACCGTACACAAAAATGAAGTAATATAGTTTAAAAAATGTTTTATTACAGATTATCCTATCTGCCCAAAACCATCAATAAAAAATGTGTCGCAAATGACTTGGCATGCAATTACAGCATACAAATTTATGACATGGCATGGACCATCAACCCCCATTACACTTGTAATTGCGCAAGAACATGTGAAAAAGTTATAGTTACTTCGCAACATTATTTCCGTGATGAGTTTACGAACACATCGAGCTTTTATTACTTATCCAATAGGATGCTTTCACTGGCAGAACTTTACTCCTATGACTTAATCGCTTTAATGTGCGACATCGGAGGATACTTGAGCTTTTATACAGGATTATCATGTATTGCTATTATTGAATTAATAGTTTCTAATGTCCAGAAAGTTTATTTGGCCGCCAAATAGAACAATTCTATCCTTGCAAAACAAGTCATTGAAAAAAGTAAAACATTGTGGAAGGAAAATACTAACTCAAATGACCAAAGTGATAAACCTGAAATTAAGTCTCTAAAGAGAATAAAAAAGATTGTCATATTTTGTTCTCTCTTATCCTGTTGCTACCTCATTTGGAATCGAATCTTATTGTACACTGAATATCCTGTACATGTTACTATTGAGCTTCTTCAAGATAGACATATCCAAATACCAACTTTTGCTGTTTGCAGCCAACCAATGAGATTAATTAAGGAAAAAGAAAAGATGATGAAATTTAAAAAACAAATTGTTAAGCCTGGTGAAAATATTGACTTCTTAGAACTACTTGATTATCCATCAAAATATGCAAACGATACTCATAAATTATGGCAAGCCACAGGCAATATAGAAAGCTTTGAAGTGGCAGAGGTAAGTTTGCGACTTTATAAAATAATAATAATTAGGATAAGGATAGATTTGGAAGATTTGGAAATATGTCATACTTTGATACTGTATTTGGCAAATGTATAAAAGTAAATTCAGGTAATGACATTGGACAATTTAAACATATCTCACAGTTGTACATAACAAATTGTTTCCAGACCTTATTGAATATCATGCATCGAGTGCCATGATTATATGCTTGCCTACCAACCAGATAGAAAACAACATATCTCATTTTCAGTACGTTTTGCATATACTGTTTCCAACACATTACGAAAAATTCCCCATTGACTGGATGGAGCCTGTTTGCATTGCACATTAATATAAATTTATATAAATTCGTATTAAAAAACCATCAAAAACTACCGTATATGAACATATATGGTAGTTTTTGGTGGTTTTTTAATACGAATTTTTGTGCCCTTTTGTGGTCATTTTTCGAATTGTTTTTTTAAGTGCATTAAACAATTGCTGGGAAAAGGCTCTAGCCAATGGGAGTTTCTTGCAATGTGTTTGAAACGGAGTTTAGTAAAAATAAACCGGCTACTCACTTGCTTGGAAACTAATGTGATTGGGTTTTACTTTTAAACTGCTTTGGGGGTAGAGGTTAAAACAGTAAACAGTCACTTAAAGAGGAGACAACTTTTGATACGTCTTAATAGGTTTATGGCCTTCATTGACTGCCTAGAGGTCAGTCATATCTCAATATCTGCGATCCTTGGGTTGAGTACCGCATAACTTTATAGTACCGGCTGATAAGCACAAAGTAAGATATCTTGCATCATTGCTGTATTTAGCAGCAGCCACTACATCAGCTTTTGGGTGTCGACCATTTGGGTGTCGACCATTTGGGTGGAGACCAAATGAAAGCCCCCCCCTCCCCTGTTGAATGCTGTATTAATAGCCACAAAATTTATTTGGTCATAAATTTGTTGAATAATCCACTTCTATTTCTCGTCCAGATTTCATTAATGAAAACACCAGAAATTATTAACTTAAAACTAAATGCTGAGCAGCCAAATAATTATATAATGATTATAAAATTAATGAGACAGACGGTAAGCAAGTAAACTAAGTTATGTTAGATAGTAAAGCATGTGACGGGCTGGAACGCCCGTAAAAGGCTAAGGAATCTGCCACTATGGTGCGCCTATGTAACCATGCCGACAGATTCGAATATAATAATAAATAGAGTAAATAAAGACTTACATTTAGTATGGGAAAATGACTTAGACTTATTACTAGATCATAAACTCATGCAATTAGACTTGTAGTTGTGATCTATTAGTTTGAATAAAGCCTCATAGCCTCATTCAGTTGAAGAAACTATTACTTTGGTGCGCTATGGCAACCATGGACAGAGTTTCGACCATACAAATGTGCATACATAAATATTATTACTTTATAATAACCTTTTAGTTATAAAGTTGTTATTTATAATATTCTAGTTATCACAATATAGTAAATAAATATTCTTATTTCTATAAAGTGATAAAAGCACATGGTCTTGAGAATGAGTGATTGTCATAATGGTCATCACTCTGACTCATGGGATTATCTTGCCATAATCCCCTTATCTATGATAAAGGGATTAGACAAGTATAAAAGCCCTTGTAACACAGGAAGTGATGCCTTTTTTGCTTTATGTGCTAGTTACTGATACTGATTCTTGCTTATGATTATTGCCTTTGTGCTTGATTTACTATTTTTTCAAGTCCTTTGGCGCCTCTGATTTATTATGAGGCAAATATGAGGCTTGTGTATCAGATATGTAACAGCTAATATACCGCAGACATTGTACTGTGGTTACTCTATCGCCGCCGAGCTCGAGTGACCGTCGCCACGTGCAGCGGGCGAGTTAGCCGACCTACTGGGTGACAGGACCTACTCTCCCGCAGCAACTAGGAAACTCGAGGACGCGACACAGGACCGGGACCGACCATAGGTGAGCAATTTATGTCTGTGTATTTTTCTCCCTCTCCATGGCCCGGGCCCCCAATTTGACATAACGCGTTGAGTGACACGCGGAACTTGGCTTCCATGCCAATTAGGTCGCCATGTGACTAATGGCTGACCATTCACTCCTCTTTTCTTCCACTTGCACTTAATGTGCAGTAATTTGAACTTCAACTATATTCGAAATATAGAGGAAGTCAAATGTCATGTTTTACCTGTTGGTTTGTGACGGAATGAATATATAAGTCAGCACTCTACGGATTGTCTGAAATTCATCCAGAATCGCTACCATGCACGATGGAACAATTGAAATAGATAATAATGTATCATAATCCAAGATGGTACATTTTATCGTGTGTTTTGATCAGGTTTGAGAAAGATAATATTTTATAGAAGTTTAAGTCCATTTGCACGTTTTATCCGGTATTTTATTGATAAGATGGTTTGATATCGTGTTAAAGTGTGTAGGAATTGACC
>JH431234.1:11725-27428 GCA_000239455.1 Strigamia maritima
GCCTAGAGGTCAGTCATATCTCAATATCTGCGATCCTTGGGTTGAGTACCGCATAACTTTATAGTACCGGCTGATAAGCACAAAGTAAGATATCTTGCATCATTGCTGTATTTAGCAGCAGCCACTACATCAGCTTTTGGGTGTCGACCATTTGGGTGTCGACCATTTGGGTGGAGACCAAATGAAAGCCCCCCCCTCCCCTGTTGAATGCTGTATTAATAGCCACAAAATTTATTTGGTCATAAATTTGTTGAATAATCCACTTCTATTTCTCGTCCAGATTTCATTAATGAAAACACCAGAAATTATTAACTTAAAACTAAATGCTGAGCAGCCAAATAATTATATAATGATTATAAAATTAATGAGACAGACGGTAAGCAAGTAATCTAAGTTATGTTAGATAGTAAAGCAGTATATATACCATATAATTTTCATATTTATATTTATATAATACATTAGTATATGTGTATAATATTGTAAGCTTGAACTGTTACATATAGTTGCAGCACAGTATGCTTTTCTGAGTCTGCTAAAAACTGTATTATCTATAGATATGCAAAGTGAACACACCAACAAATCCATGTGTAACATTAAAAAAATTCAACATGTGTGAAGCGAATTGCTTTGAAACCAAACTAACAAATGAAAACATTCAGTGCAGGTGTGTAACTTCTATGTATAGCTTTTGGAACTTGGAGAAACTGTAACAAAAGATCTCGTAGAGTTTTAATAAAGTTTCACAAAGTTCCTACAATAATAATAGGAAATTAGAAACAACAGAAACACTATTGCTCTGGTGATTAATTTATCATTTACATTCATTTACAGATTGCCTTTCATGAATTCATCACTAATACCCAACTGCAATTCATCAATTGAAGACAAAAAAACAAAACAATTATACTTGAATGTGCATCTAAATACTGATCCTATGTGTGACTGCAATTGTCATTCACCGTGTAATCACACTATTTACATCCCGTTTGCATCATATTATGATTACTATTATGGCTTAAGATTAACTGTACTGACAAAAATTGAATTAGAAAATGACTTCAGAGAAATTTTTCAACAACAATTGTCTATAGGGATGTACCGAATAGTAAATTCACCGAATACCGAATACCGAATTTTCACCGAATACCGAATATCGAATTTTAACCGAATAATGAAATGGCCGAATACCGAATACCAAAGTTTTACCGAATAATAAATTGGCCGAATACCGAATATTCGGCCGAATATACTGAATAGTTACCGGTTATTCAGAAAATGCAAAAAAGACCAAAAAAATTAAAAAATAAAATTAAAAATCAAAATATTTACTTAATTAATTTATTTATTCAAAGCCTAGCAGAGCCAAATGATTAATTTGGTTGTTTAAATATTAAATTTTTTGACGTACAGAGTACGAACGTATCCATTACGCCAATGAGAAAAGACATTGGCAGAATGGATACGTCCATACTCTGTTTGTTCTCTTTTCAAAAGAGAACAATTGGATTTAATATAAGATACGAAACAATATTCGGACCGATATTCGGCCGAATATTCAGCCAAATATTGAATTTTAATATTCGGCCGACCGAATATTGAATCTTGATATTCGGCCGAATATTCGGCCGACCGAATATTGAATTTTGATATTCGGCCGAATATTCGGCCAGCCGAATATTGAATTTTTATATTCGGCCGAATACCGAATGTCTGTTTTTCGGCGGAATAGGCCGAATACCGAATATCTGCCGAATATTCGGTACATCCCTAATTGTCTATACCATTGGTAAAATTAATTTGTGACATTGGATCCATTGTTGGCTTTTTTCTTGGAATATCTACTCTATCATGTGGTGACTTAATAGAAGCTTTCTATCGCAATGTAAAAACCGTCAATTTAAAAAAATAACTCAATGTCAATATGGTTTATTCTTTTATGGTCATTAAATTACTTGTTATTGTTAATTTTGGTACCTATCAATTAATTAAAATTAATGCACTGTCGTGTGAGAAATAGCCCGCCGCTTTAGGACTAGCTATTCCGACGCATGTTGCATTGTCGTATGCACGTTGCGCAGGGCTGCCTAACTGATTGGTTAGATATATGGGTATGTTGCGTATAACTTATTCATTTGTATTAACTTTCGGGTTTGATTTCTCGATATTCCACACGTTGTTGGAGTAAACTTGTTGTTATATTTATGCTGTATTCGTATTTATTTGTTGTATTAATGATTTGTATAATATGGGAATGTATACAGTAAGCTACTGTATTATTGTATGTTTCTTGAATTGTAAAGTGACCAGTGTTGCCAACTTAGCGGATTTCCCGCTAAATTTGGCGGATTTTTGAGACCCCCAGCGGGGAAAAAAACAAGCCAGCGGACTGTAGAAAATCTAGCTTGGAGATCGATATTGGAAAATATCATCTGACCCATAATGCATATAACACGATACAAAACACCAAAATGTACCGAGAATAAATTATGCAAATATAGTTTTAATTTATTAATAGAATTTATTTAACACTTACAATTGTACAATACTAAGATATGCAAATGTGATCGATTTGCATACCTTAGTCCTACTTGGTTCATGTGCTTAGGCTTAACACAATGGTGATATCTTGGCGATCCTGAGGGATATGGTGGACTTAAAGTTTGCCACAACCAAAAGGAACAAGATTGATTGATTACATCTATGCAGGAAAGCATAATGCAATCAACACAACTGCAATAATATATTAGGGAAGAAAAAGAAGTGTAATAGTCAAGCCACAGCCACGTGGCGACCTAAGTGGTTTGACCCACATTCCGCGCTTTACACCACGCGTTATTTCTACCTTAAGGGCCCAGGGCCAGAAAATGGGAAATAAACACAGATGGTTACTCACCACAGCCCCGGTCCAGTGTCGCGTCACGTCGAGGTCGATCATCAATCAAAGGCCGTGTCACCGTCGCTCCCTGAAGCTGTATGGCCCATGCGATTATCGACCGACCCAAACATTGGCTGCCAAAAGCTCAACATACAATGTTCCAACACCATATGGGAAGTATAGTCATTTTGACCCCATGTTCGCCATGTTACAGAGTAACACAAACACAGGCGCCACAGGGACATGCAATGCATGTAAGACACTTTAAAGTATGGTTATTAACACGCAACCTATAAAATGCTATGGTTACGTTACACTACACTTCAAATGGCAATAATATATACACTCAATATAAATACACATACCATCTAGGCAAATAATCACAGGCAAACAATATCACAGATCAAACAAGTCACGTCAGGATTTCAGTTCAGTATTTCACGTTACTTCCTGTTTTACATGAGCTTATATACTCTGCTAATCTCTCACTAATCCTTAAGGAATGTGTAGATAACAGAGTGGCCAATGGGTGATGCCGGTTGTGGAATGTTATGACCACTTCCGGTATTCTTTTTTTTTTTTTTGTTATTTTAGCTTTTTTTTAGTAGATTTTTAAAACATTTGACAAATTTTTAGCGGATTTTATACCTTTTAGAGTCAGTGGATTTTGGCGGAATTTAGAGGTTCCCCAAGCGGAATCTGGTTTTAGAGAGTTGGCAACACTGAAAGTGACCATCTTATTCTGCCGCCATGTCAGTTTGAAGCAAATGTTCCACATGAAACAAATGTTCTAGCAACCAATTCAAGACAATTCAAAAAATTATTTTTTAGAAAAATGTTGGCTCCATTAATTAATTTTCTAGAAAACGAATTTTCCAGTTAAAAGTTCCAGAACATTATTTTGAACAAAAAAAGGTCAACAATTTTGCTCTTGTGATAAACATATGTTCTGGAACTTTTAAACTGGAAAATTCGTTTTCTAAAAAATTAATTAATGAAGCCAACTTTTTTCTAGAAAACAATTTTCCAGAACTTTATTTTCCTGGAACATTTGGCCTAATGGAGGCATAGCATGTCATTTTATCTCAAAGTTTAGTTTAGTAGATAAAGTTAAAAAAAATGTTTTCTACTTTTTAGTTCACGTAAAGTCAGTGGATTATAAATTGATCAATACAATTTTTATCATATTTAAACTGTCTACTTAATTACTATTCTACATTCAACGAACTAAGTTAGTCCTATCAGTAAATGCACTCATAGCACGCAACAAAAAAATCATTTTTTTTTAATCAAACAAAGTAAAATTATTGATTAGTGTTGTTTTTGTGTTGCAAAAACAGCTCTAATCACTTTGTTTGATTAAAAAAAATGATTTTTTCGTTGCAGTACTGAGCTGGAGTTAAGTGAGGACAGATCTTAGGATATCTTATCACTCCCATTGTTACACTCTCCAGAACAACCAGTTCATAGAAACTTATCAGAACGTTAAAATTTTTTATATAATTCTTTCTAAATGCACCTCTAGTTCTATATCTGTGTTTCTTTACAGTTTCAATACCCCAAAAATTACTAAAAATGGAAAAAAAGAAAATTGAAGAAATTACAAAAGATTGCATTCATTTACAAAAAATTCAAGCCACATTCAACAATGCATTAGATTACCGTTTTCCGATACATTACATAAGCAAGACACTAACAATCACAATTGTTTTATCTCTCTGCATTTACCAATGTTCTGAAGCCATCATTCACTACACAATGAAGCCAATCAAAGTTCAGACAGACATTACGGAGCAAACAATGGGTGATTTTCCCACAATTTATGTAGGATCGATTGCAACAGATGACACTACAGCCTATAGAATAGATCGACAAAACAAGTTCGAAGGTAAAAGCATCATTTATTCTTATAGGGATGCCAGATATACCGTAGTACTTATTTCTAACTTATTTTTCATTTCATCTATTCGTCTGGCAGAATGTCGCCGCAACTTGTGGTTTTACATAGATAACCAGACCGAGCTTGAAACAGTATTGCATTACACTAATTTTTCAAAAATGATAGAGAATATCACCTTTAAAAGGGTATACAAACTAACCTCTGTTGATGTCAGCTTGCAAAAAACTTCCATTGGTTGGGCGTATCACAATGGCTTTAGGATACAAATTTAATTTTTAAAATGATGGTTTTAACACTCAAACAAAGTTCCAAATTAAGTTGGCGTCATGGGAATGTTCTAAAGTCTGTCCACCTATCTCTATAGTTCATATTTGGATGGCTGGGACATTTTCACGCAACAATACACCGTATTTTGTCGATTAAGGGTTGCGGCGTTTATTCCAAATTGCAGCCGCACCCCCACTCCCCCCCCCCCCCGGCGTCTATATCGTTTTGCATAGCTAAACGTAACTTTTTAAGTTGTTTTTAATTAAAAACAACTTAAAAAGTTGCGTTTAGCTATGCAAAGGTATTTAATACGTTTAGCTATGCAAACGCATTAAAATCTGCGCTTATTTCATACTACAGCCGGGGAGGGGGGGGGGGGTCCGGCCGTAATTCGAGGGCGGTCTTTAATCGACAAAATACGGTATCCCAAAGCAAAGTCACTGCGATCTCATCATCAAATGGCAAAACATATGACAACATAAAATGACGTCAACAGAATGGCAATAACAAAATGGTAAAGTTGGAAATCAATGGATAAATGTTCTCATAGCCACAGTACTAATGGTATAGTGATACTTCTTATTTGCCTATGCTATTCTACGATCTATTCCAAATAAACAGTACCACAGTACCACAGTACCAATGAAATCTGGGCTGTTTGTTTTTCTTTAAGTACTGTGGTTATGAGAACATTTAAGCCATTGATTTCCAACTTTATTTCAATGAGTCCTCGTGTTGTTTTCTAACAAAATGGAAACAATCCAAATTGTTTGGCAATGCCATTTTGTCCGATTTTGTCTGTTCCCATTGTTAGATGGGATTGGTATTTTTTTGTGGCATTTTTGACCCCCTATGTCACAAATTGTCACAAAATGGCAGAATTCCTGAGTAACGCCTCGTCACAAATTTTAACCCTCTCCCCACGTAGCACACCACCGTTGCTATAGCGACTAGACATCGCCCGCTATACAACCATCGACGTCAATGAGACGGTGACTACGCCTGCCTTCATCGACGTCAATGAGACGGTGACTACGCCTGCCTTCATCGACGTCAACCAAACATCGATATCGATGGCGATACCGCCATTAAGCAATGTCGATATTGACGGCAGTATTGACGTCAATATCAATGTTTGGTCGACGTCGATAAAGGCAGCTGGGTATAGAGTCATTTAGGTGGGCGCCATTTAGGTGCGTCAAAATAGGCAAATAAAAATAGGCGGTAGGACTTTTAGGCAGACAGTCAAACTGACGGGCAGCCAAACTGACGGGGAGTCATTTAGGTGGGTGCCAAACTGACGTAGAGTTATTTAGATGGGTGCCAAACTGACGGGGAGTCATTTAAGTGGGTGCCAAACTGGCGGGAGCCAAAAATTAAAATAATAAAATTTAAAAATTTAAAAATAATAAATTATTTTATTTATTTATACTATTAAACTAAAAAACAAAAAAATCTAAAAAAACAAGCAAAACCCTGAGCATGTTATTAGACAAATCAGTAACTACTGATGTCCTTGATGAAGTAGGAGTAGCAGTGATTGTTGTCATCCTGTTCTTCATTTCATCAATAGCTTTTCGTGCTAAAAATGTTGCAATATTCCCACCATGTGTGTTCCAGTTGCTTGACAGCTACGAGCACAAGTCCATCAGTAACCACGCATGTTTGGATTTATACTTTACGTACGTATGAAATCGACAACGCCATGCAGTAGTACCGATTACATTATCGTGCTCTTTCACATATTCGAATCCACAGTAAATTAAAGTTTTTTGGCCATGAGTGCTTGTCCCATACTGCAATTGTGCTGCTATTATTCATTCGGTCGCAAAGATCAGTAGGCCCCTTCAAAAACTCAAGCACGACTGGTGCCATGACGCATAGCACGAGATTCTCGTGCCATCTTGTTCATGTGACTTGCGTTACACCTGTATTACGAGTGACATGACCAAGGTAGCACGAGAATCTCGTGGCACCCACCTAAATGACACCCGTCATATTGTCGTAACGCCCATTTGTCGTGCATGTTCAAATGTCTGCCCGTCTGTTTGACTGCTCGTCCGTTTGACTACCCGCCCAATTGGCATCCGCTCATTTGCACCCCCCCACGTAACGCCCGCCTATATGGCACCTACCTAAATGACACCCATTCAGGCAGCTGTTGTCACTGTCTCATCGACATCGATAGTTGTGTTTCAGGCGACGTTCTTGTCACCGCTACATCCGCCATTGATCACTTAGCGATGACAGTGTGTTACACCCATTTAACATAAAATATCAATAATGTTAACATTTAAAAAAAGATAAATGAAGAGAAAAAAAATATTTTCATTTTGTAATTTTTTTCCAGAAATAAATCGTTGACCTTTAAACACATTTTTATTAATGCTGTTTTTAATTTTATATTAATTCATACTGAAATATATAGAAATTTTTATATTAATAGAAAATTTTCTTAGTTAAAACTCGTTTACAATGTTGCAAATTTTCGTATATGTCCCTTGTGGGCACCTGTAGTATGTTCTTGGTTTTGGCGTCTTCTGTGGTTGTTGTTATGTATTACTCATTCACTCTTTTAACCTGTTTCTGAGTGGACATAGAAATAAAACTGGTTTTCTATGTACCTTGGAATTAAGTGGTGTCAGGCAATCCTTCAAGCACTTCTCAACATTGTTATGGGCCTCTAAATATGGCTGGCAGCCAACTACTTGGATTTGGAGAACAAGAAACAAGTGAAAACAAGCAGAAGTCATCAGAGGTCGAGTGATACGAGTGAGCAAGTGAAAAACATCTAGTGTTGATGAAAAATTCACTTTTTGAAAATGTGAGCCAGGCTCTGTTGGCTGTAGACAGCTACTGTCGTCTAGAAGTTAAAAAGTCAACGAAAGCTGGGAAAAATGCATCAAAGGGTGAAAATGAGAGCTCTTCATCTACTAATGTGTTGTCTGCTACGAGTGACCAGCGCAATAGTGATCAAAGATACAGTCTACAGTAGGCCTGTGCGATATTTTTCCAACCCGATGCGATACGATATTGCTCGAAAAACGATATCGATGTGATATATCGCAATACTGCAGTATCGTTGGAAACGATATGGCGATATGGCGATACGGCGATATTCAACGATATTGCGATATGGCAATATTGCGAGTGACATTTTTGAATTGTTTTTGGACATTTTTGGGTTGTTTTTGACGTTTTTTTGGATTGTTTTTGATGTTTTTTGAGTTTTTGACATTGTTTGGTTGTTTATGACTATTTTTTTTATTTGGGCGAAGCCCAGCGGAGCCCCATAGATTCCACTTCCTTTGTTCCCCGTGTGTGTGTGTGTACGTGTCTATAGAATCAGCTAATTTAATGTACACAGCAAAACTAAAAATTGTAGAAGATAGCCCTTGATTAGGTGGTCAGGGATGACTACTTTTCACAATTTATTTAATGGTTTTAAAATTAAAAAAGTAAAAAAATTACTGTTGGGGTTATTTCTGAATTCCGCTGGTAGGTGGCATTTAAAAAAAAATTATTTTAGGCAATGACATCATTATTGCGAATAACGCCCGATTTGTGTTTTCAACCTAAATTCGGTTTGAGATAAATACTTGATTAAAACAAATGTTCTGGACATCAAAAGATGAATAATTTGATGCTGAACACTTCTATATGGTTTGTTTTTTTACCTTTGGATCAAAAAAAGCTGTTTATTTATTGCGTTTTTCCGGCCGCAAACATGTGGCATTTAGTGTTAGATTCTGCCGCCAGGTTTTGTCCCGTGTCAAAAAAAATTACAAAAATCATCCAAAAATTAAAATATGTAAAAATATTGGCCAATAATTGCGTAACTAGACTCACTTTAAAGAGAATTTTACGCTGATCTTCGTGATATTATTAGTTTTTTTGACGTTTTTCGATCCCGATAATAATTCAATCTGATTTTTACAGTTTGAACGGTGGATTTGTAATAAAATCTTAAAATTTTCAATGGTTTTTTTATGATTTGGAATGGGGAAATGAGATTTGTATGGTTTAATGGGTGAAATGAAATTATTTATAATTCTTAATAAATTTATACTTTTCAATTTGTTAACAAATCTATTGGTTTTTTAAAATGCCCTACCAGCTGAGCCCAATCATTTGGTGGGTAACACTGTTGCTTGTTTCACACCGTTTCTAGTTATAATTTTCCATTGCCGATATTCCACGATATGGCGATACGACGATATTGCGTAATATCGCCATATCGCAGCAGTGATATATCGGAAATACGATATATTGTCACTGTAATGGCCAACAACATATCGCGATATTTGTTTAAAAAAATTATCGCATTGCGATATATCGCAATATCACACAGGCCTAATCTACAGTGCTTTAATTGTTCTGGTCTCGGCCATTTTGCTAAGGACTGTCCGAGCCCAGAAAAAGATGAGACAGAAATGTGAACAATAGTGCTAATAGTTGAAAAACGTGATAAAGTGTTGAATGCCAAGGTTAAAAAGATGCTTTTTATACTAATATCCTTTTTGACAATGTTGATAATGATTGTTCTATTGCCTTGTCGAGTGTATGTGCGAGTGATACTTTCTGTTTGGATTTCGCATGCACAAGTATTAGGTTATTTAAATTTTTTAGATCAACTAAACCAATTCCAATTGAGCTAGGCGAAGGGTATTCGACCATAGAGGGGGTTGGAGATATTGAGCTAATTACAAATGATTTAAATGGAATCCAAAATAAGTGAAACTCAGAAATATTTGTTATGCTTTAAATTTAAAAGTAATTTAGTTTGTAAATTTTTCTCTGGTACGCCTGTTCTTCTACTTACTGGTGGTGTTAAAAAGTTGGATGGACGTACAGCTAGATGTCAAGTGCGCCTATACTTTAAATTTTAAGGTATCTTAGATATTCCCATACACATTGGAATACCGAAAGACGTTCCTGATGATAAATTAACCAAGACATGGCTGCTCACAAAGCCCTCTATGGACTCCACCAGAATGGCAGGATGTGGTACCAGGCCCTAGATTGTGAGTTACAAAACATTGGTTTTGATTAGATTGTAAAATGCAATTCTGTCTGTGCGTTTGGCCAAGATGCCGTGTTAATATTCAGTGTTGATGACATGGTGGTTTTCATCGTCTATAGAGGTTGTAAATCGGATACTTGAGATTATTTCAAGAAATTCACAATTGTGAATATGAGGCCAGTATACAAATTGCAAGATGTGCAATTTCATAGGCATGATAACAAATCTGCCTCCATCAGAAGAAATCTATTTTGAAACTGGCAGCCGAATTTGGAATTTCCAAAATGATTTGGTAAAAGTTCTGATATCATTGGGAATACATTTGACTAAATGTGCCAACTATGAGAAAGACGACTCTTTTTGAGTATAGGTCTTTAGTTGGGTCTTTGATGTTTATCGCTAGAAGGAGTAGATAGACCTGACAGCCTCTATAGTACGATTTATGTCTCAATTTAATACACAGCATGGCAAGAAACATATAAAATGCGGGATCCAGACTTCTGGACGAAGGTCAATTTGGCGTGGTCAATTCGGCGAGGTCAATTCGGCGTGATCAATTCGGCGAGGTCAAATCGGCGAGGTCAATTCGGCGAAGACAATTCGGCGAATAGGTTAATTCGGCGAATTTCTACTGGCCGAAGGTCAATTCGGCGAATGGTCAATTGGGCAAATTTAAAAAAAAATTTAAAAAAAATTGAATTTTTTTAAAACAATAAGTGCTATACGTGTAGCATAGTATGGCATGATTCATTAGCACACAAGAATATCAAATTCTTATGCATTTTCACTCACTATAATGCCAGAGGCCACAAAATATATAGCAAAATATTTTAATCAATTTTTGTGTAATATTTTTTTTATTGTGAACGGAACAAGTTTACTAAAATGAACGGAACATGTTATTATTAGTTATAGTAGTGTTAAAAAATTAAAAAATAAACAATACCCCATAACAAATCTAACATCGCTGAATAATTTACTGCAATTATCTTTGCTGCTTTTTCAATGCGGTAAAACAAAATAAACAAATATAACCAAAATTAAAAAAATAATTAAAATTAAAATTCTTACCTCCTACAAATCTTGCAATACTTAGTTAATACCATTATGCCACACCGCTCCATAATTGGGACAACGAAGATTTATACGGATGCCTCTTGAGCAACTGACTTAGAGTCTAGTAGAAGTTTTGGAGAGTTCATCTTATATGTGAGCAACGCTATAGTCACATGGGGATGCAAGAAGCAGTCCACCGTGGCTATATCGATAATGGAGGTGGAATACATTAGTCAATGCCATATACACGAGGGAAAACGGGTAGCCAATGTTTTTAAGAATCTGGAGTTATTTGCTGTTGCCAATTATCCGACAGTCATGTCAGACTCACTTAGTTCTATCCAATTCTTGAAGAACAATATTGAAAACACTAAAACAAAGCATATTAGGGTAAAGTATTGTTATGTGCGTGAATATTTCCTGAAAGGTTATTTTAAGGTCTCGAAGATTCCAACAGTTTGGAACATTTCAGACATGTTCACCAAGTGGTTGACTTTTGATAAGCTCAAAGGCTTTCTCAGTAGTGTTTTTGAAAGGGTTTAGTGCAATGAGGACCCTCCATGCCAAGGGATGCAGACCTTCTGGTATCTGGAGCCCTGTCTTGGTGAGCGACCGTAAAGCCACAAACCTGGGACAAGACCAAGTTTTATTTGGTCATGCATAAGTTCCCAGCTTTTAGGGTAGGGAGTTACCAATGTGAAGCCTTTAGGCGTCCGTACTTGTGTTATGGTGTGGAGTGTCTCTCGCTTAGTGTTTTGTAATATCAAGTAGACATGTTTTTTAACAGTGCCACTCTGGTAGTTATCTTATATTAGGCAGTATACATAACTGTGATTTAAGAAGGACATTGTTATTGTTTAGTAAATGCAAGTTACGTATTTGCTTTTCTTGATATTAAACGTTTGTAAATACGCAACATGATTTGTTAAAATACAACTCATGTTACTTATAAAGAAAGGCTATCGATGTAGGAATTGACATTGTGATAAATGATTAATATGTCATTCGTGTGTCATAGGCCAAATATAGTTTTTCTATCGATCGCCATCTTGTTTTTGAACGCATGCACCATGGATCATGTTATAGACTTAAATAAACAGATGTCAGTTCTTTTGGAATTAAATTTGAATTGTCTAGACATATAAGCAAATTAACTGCGGTCTTTTATGTGTTGTTTACAACCCCAATAATATCTAAATTACATGCCAGGAATTCAAATTTTTGATGTTGTCGCCGCAACCCGTCCACATTCGATAATTCTAGAAAATCGGTATTTGCATCGTCGGACTTGATGCACGCACTTGGTGCGTTGTCGGACTTGATGCACGCACTTGGTGCGTCGTCGGATTTGATGCACACACTTGGTGCATCAAGTCCGACGACGCAAATACCGATTTTTTAGAATTAACGAATGTGGATGGGAGGTCGACGTATACTTCAGAGCAAATGGCGACGACATCAAAAATTCGAATTCCTGGCAAAAAGAGAAAATTTGTGAAAAATCGATTTATTGCGGATTTTGTCCATTCTGCACATTTCAACAATACTTTCGAAGTATTTATCCATATTAAGTCAGTCATTCTGTGCTGGGTTCTCCTAGGCCAAAGCGCACAAAGTTCAGAAGCAAACGCGAAAAAGTAGAGTTGAAGTCTACTCTGAAATTTCATGTGCAAATGGTTGCTAATGTAGACATAAGTAAACCAAAACATGTGTGTACAATGTGTTTTACACACAAGTCATGTGTATAACACAAGTGCGGGTCTTTCTAAAGTACCCGTACCTTAAGATATTCTTTTGTTTAGTTTGGATGACAAGAGATCATAATATTTTCAAATTATAACTTGGTAATTAATTTATTAGTTTTAGTGTGATGATGTTTATGCTGACTCATTTCCATGCATTATTAGTTGTTTGAGTCAGCACATTGTTTGTTTAAGCTAGGCTCCAGTTTTTCTGTAGTTACGACTGGAGTCCTGGTCTTAATTTTGTATGATAGCATCACATACTAGTCCAGTTTGTGATCCTAGGCTTGTAAAAGCTATTTATAGCCTTATGGCTTTTATCATTATGTAACTTTTGGTTTTGAGATTATATACTCTCCAACCTCCATGTTTTTTGGAATAAAATGGCTGCCAATGTGTCTCCATGCTGTCTCATCAGTTTCTAGGATTGCATTATCTGTGAGTTTTGGACATTATAATGATTGTTCTGGCATTATAAGCGACTTAGATCGCGACCAAGAAGTTTTGTTCACTCCAGTTACTTGTCATGGCCCAGGATTAGATGTCAGACCTAGCCAAGGTCATTTGAAGTTCATTCCGTGCCAAAGTGTTCATTTGCGGCTTAGATATGTGCGTTTCCATGCACAGTATCGCAGGAAAGCGATAGCGCAACGTATAGCGCAATTGGAGCCCAATCAATTTGGACGGGACCTCGCGTATAACTCCGGCGGCTCGCGGTCACTTGCACGCGGCCAAAAATCCCGACTTTTCCATCGAAATTTGGAAAATGGATTTTTGACCGTTTCAAGTGCAGTTTCGCTTCCACGACTGCAAATAGGACCAGGGTGGACCACTCAAGTGTACAGTTAAACTAAATTTTGCGTTCAAATTGTTGCGTTTGCTTCATTTCGAACGCATTAGCGCGACATTGTAAATGGGCCTTTACACTTGGATTCGGACACGGGTCTCCTGTGTCATAGGTCAACACTATAACCACTGACCTGTGTCAAGTTACAACTTATGAGAATCCAAATCTAACTTACAATAATTTTTTTTTATTTTTTATCCTGAATTTATCCTGTTTTAATGATTTGGATTATCTCTGAATAATTTACTATTGTATATTTGTTCAATGTGTGTTTTATATTATTTCGTCGCAATTTATCTTTTAGTATTAATGAAACATCTATTTTCTATTCGTAATATTGATACTTTGAAATAAACAAAATTTGTTTTTAATGACATTTATATACAGACAGGTCAAATTTTAACGGGTGGCAGAGCAGCAGCTATTGTCAATACGAACGTCATATTTTTCTTATTCTTGTCACAAAATAAATTGGATGTCAAATGAACCCCCTTTTCCCTAGTTACAATAATAAGTCATTTTCCTATACTATCCTTCACAGCGTGATGTCAGTTATGGATAATCTCCAATAGTAAGCATAAGTCATAGCGAAGGTAAACAGAGTTTAGAAATTTCAAGACAGCACTTTACTCAGTTTTCGAAATTCACACAATTATCTTTGTTACTAAACTTTACGACAATCAGAAAAAAATTAACTTTTATCTAAACTCTGTTTGCCGTCCGGTAACTCGTAGACCGAATCACCGTACCTATCGCAAGATTGGCATTCCTTTGGGTACGCGAGGGAGCACGAAGCAGGGAGCTCGAGCCGACCGACGGCACAGCAACCCAATCACCGTACCTATAGCAGGATCGACATTCCTTCCAGCAAGCAAAGAAGCACGAGATGACCATCAGTGTGAGCGCGTCCGCCGACTGAATCTCCGAATCACCGTACCTATCACGGGATCGGATCTCACAAGGTCCGAATAGGGGTCGTATGATCTCATCTACAAATATCATAACATGTATATGACAACACCAAAATAGCGTCAACAATCTACTAAACTAAGTCTAAATTGGCGACTTATTTGGAGACGCTCGTTCTCATATTGGTCACAAACTATTTCGTTCGTGCGTCGAATTTGCTGCGGCGTGTGTAAAACGGTCCCAGCCAATCCGATACAGACGATATGTAGTTGTGTGAACAGACTTTAGCAATTATTTAACCCTCCCCTACCAAACCGCGGATCTTATCAGACCATGTAAAGTGTTTTTCTTGGTTATTTTCCTAAATAAACAATTTTTCTGTATTGTTGTATTCCATCTTTACATCATATTAAATCATAAAAAAACACACACACACACAAATCATTAAGGACTCGTACATAAATTGTAAACAAATATAGGTCTCCTACTTATTCCCACTACTTTATAACAATATAAGAAAGACAACTCATTGATGCTTTCAGAATCAATACACATCTTCACATAATGACTTAAATCTTAACTTTGCAATGATTTGTAAATTTATTCTATTTTGCAGGAAGACAATTTCATTAAAAATAAATTTAAATTAACGACTGTCGATGTTTCAGCTTTTACACTATCAAAGTTGTCAAATGGTAATTTTCTTTAGCGTATTCCCTCGGAAAGAACGGCATGCCGGAAATAGTAAACCGACCAGGTTTAGGTGCTGGAAAATTAGAATTTTCCGGCATGCTAGATAAAGTGAGTATTACGTTTTACAATACCAATTCGATTTTTATGGCATGCCGTAAAAATGACCAATGTCAGATTTTCAAAATCTAGTCAAACTCAGCATGCTGTTCTTTCCGAGGAAATACAGTACTTCTATTGAAAATAAATTTATTTTAAACTTTACGATTGCTCAAATTAATGATAATGATTACAGTAGATAAAATAGCCCTTTGTCCCAAATGCAAACTTGAGATAAAAGGAAAAAACAGAAAATATAGCGGATATTATCTTATACTTAATGTAAGTAACCAAT
>AFFK01017931.1:0-11173 GCA_000239455.1 Strigamia maritima
ATTGGAGCAATGTATGTTGTGTAAGCAGTCAGGGCATGAGACTGGAACATGTCCTCTGCTAAAAAACTTATCCAAGGGACGGAGACCTCCAAGGCCGCCCCCTAAACAAGTCGCCAGTCTGTTCACAACTGCGACAAATGACATTGGAGGAAAAACAAGTAACAAATGAGTCAAGTGACTCACGTGAACTGATGGAGGTGGAGAACCCATTTTCATCTTTGCCCTACGTACACTCTGACACATTAGTGTTGTGGAATACGTTTGGCCAGGACCCACGAGCTCCGTAATGGTCAAGAAATTGGTGGAAATCAAATTTTTACAATTTTTGGAAATTTGGATTTTGGATGGAAAATCCGAGATCGCTCGGCGGGACCCGGTGGCCCGGCTGCGGCCAAAAGTTGCCGCGATTCCCGTCGACCCAAAAGTCGGCCCTAAATATGGTTCTGAGCGCTCCGGCGATAGGCTGGCTGTGTTCCTCGTACCTTGCTTGGTACCTGGCAGTAATTTCAGAATTTCGACTCAACTGGTACGCACTGGACATCAAAAATACCGCAATAAGGTGAAAACCAAAAGTGCACCGAATGGTGCTTTCCTGCGGTACGATGTAGGGAATACCCGCTGAATTCCAGCCGCATTTGGGACGAGCGGCTTCTGGCTGACGTACGCAAACTTCAATTCGCGCACTACGTCACGGAATTGGCGACGTGGCTCTGCGTACTTCTTCGGCCGCGCAAAGGCTCTCGGCGGCCGCAGACAAACTGCTTATATGCCAGTGTGAATTAATGCATGTAATTTCGAGAAAACTCACTCTTAAACGGTCCAAACATGTAAAACAACTTGTTTATTGGCAGGAGCACTTCACAGGTGCCATCTTGGCTGAACCTGGACAGGAAAGAGAAGGCCCGGGACAAATTGTAGTCTCGGGCTGAATAAAAGCATTAAGTCATTGCTAAAAATAGCCACTCATCACCTAGGTGATGGAAATGCTTTGTAAAATAGAGAACTGATGTCATACATCTAGATTACTTGACATGCAGTTCTCTAAAAGGAGAAATGACAAACAAATGGACCAAATTGGTGCAAAAAATACACTTTTGACATGAAAACAAAAACTACCAATTTGGTAAACTAGCCAAGACCATTAACTAAATCAATAATACCAAAATAACTGTTAATGATCAATAATTGCCAAAATAAAATAACAGACAATATCTTAAATTCCCAATTGGCTATTATTATAACACAGGGGCCTTTGTTACAAAGAAAATAATTCAGAGCTGTGTTATGACAATCTCTGACATAAACACAGCCATAATTAGGCTAAAATCACATGTTGGATTTACTGAACACCTACAATCGGTTCGACCTTCCTCTTCTTCTCTTCGTGAGGTTTGTCGGCCGTCGTGGCAGGCTTTCGCTTGCCTTTGCGTCGGTTCTGCATTCGCAAACTTCTGTTGGGTGGTCGTTTTTCACTGCTTGGTACTTCACGGATCATGTGTAGCGCTCAGCAGGCACAGCGGCTCACTTAGAGCGGGTTGCGGGTGGTCGCTTACTCGGAGAAACACTTCGCGTGCTCACAAGTACTCCTCCAACCTTGGTGATGATGAACACGGAACAGGAAGAGTAAGTAAGTCCTCTGGCTGAGCTCAATTAGCTCTCATAAGCCACTCTCATAAATAAGCCATTAAATAATAAAATCATAAAATTAATTTAATAAATAAATGAATGAAAAACTTACAAAACAAAAACTCCAGACTAGCCAACTACCTGTTGGCAGCCATTTGCAATCACCTGGATTGACTACATATAAGTACCCCTATGGGCAAAATCAAACACTAATACAGGTGAGAACTCTACATAAAGCAAGGTACTCAAAATATAAACAAAAACACAAAAAGTAAACAACTGGATGATACATTGCTTAACAAAAGTAAACAAACAGACAGAATCAAAACAAACTTAACTAAACTATACAAAAACAAAATATGGCTAATCTATAAAATGTTTAGGCCTATGTCCCAATGGACCAAACTTTTAAGTGTTATACAAATTTGAATAAATTACTAATAGGATTTACATCAAAATAACTTAGAAAAATAAATTATATAAAATTAAATTATTCTGAAATTCGTACTCTCCAACACTCCCCCTCGAATGAATGAACATATTTAATCCGAATTAGGGTCAGGCACGTAACGAACGAATATATACGAGCATAAATACCGAATTCGCTCGCCCGCAAGCCACTTTGTAAACACATCCGCAACATTCATCACGCCCGACACTTTTCTCAATTTAAACAATTTATCGGCGTACCATTCCTTAAGCCAATGGTATTTAACCCGAATGTGCTTGGTTTTACTGTTTTCAACTTCATTTTGTGTAAATTGAATTGCGGCGGATGCGTCAACATAGATGGTTGGAATAGAGGTTGAATTAAAAATAACACAATTTTCGAAGATGCAGGATATCCAATAGGCTTCTTTCACACAATCCACCATGGTGACATACTCTGCTTCCATGGTGCTGGTCGCAATCTTCGTTTGCTTACGGCATTGTCATAAAATGGGCACTGTGCCCAACAATAGCACGTATCCTCCAAAACTGAGCGATGTTTCCTCACAATTTGCCCAGGATGCATCGGAATATGTCCAAAGCTCATTACTTTTGCAAGCAGACAGATCAATACAATATTCAGCCGTATTGATAGCATATTGGAGCACCTGCAACAACGATTTGACATTGGCTTCAGAGTGACAGCCGGAATATTGCGATAAAGCTATAACCGAGTACGCTATATCCGGTCTAGTCCTCAATGCTAAAAATAAAAGTGAACCTATTAGTGAACGGTATGGAAAATCATTAATCTCTCTTTGTTTACGCTTTAACAATAATGTACCTACTTGTACCGGAGATTTAATTAAATTATTACATTTCATACCGTATTGTATAGCCAATTTTTCGATGTAAGGGGCTTGTGACACCAGTGTACGACCTTCGACATTCAAAAATTCAACTCCTAAGAGACTCTTGATTTCGCCCAAGTCTCCAATTTCGAAGTTCTTTATTATTTTCTTCAAAACTTCGTCCTTGGTCTTTTGATCTTTGGCAAAAATCACCAGGTCGTCCACATAAACCAAAATAACAGCTTTCAGTCCGTAGGTATATGCACAACTGCAACCCGGAATTTTTCTAAAATCCAATTGCAACAATGTGGTATCTAACATCTGGTACCACATGCGTCCACTCTGATGTAATCCGTAGAATTGAAGAAACCAGACTGAATTGCAATTATTAGCTGTTGCTCCTTTTGGTATCTTGATGTAAGTTGGTTTGTCCAAACTACTGTACTACAGGTAAGCCGCCTTCACAGCTACGTGTGCGTGCATCCAACCTCGTAAAATAACCAGCATGCAAAAGAAAAATCTGATCAGGATGAAGCTCACTACAGGACTATATACTTCGTCATAATCCAATCCACTGGTCTGATGAAAACCCTGAGCTACTAAACGAGCGCGAACTTTAGTTGTATTTCCTAATGGGTCCTTCTTCTCTTTAAATACCCATTTAGTTCCCAAAATTTTCTGATCAACCGGTTTGGGAACCTCGACATAAACTTCACGCTTTTCGAAGGTTTTCAATTCTTCAGTTATAGCTTCTTCTCATTCGAGCTTATTTGATGAATTCATAGCTTCTTCATAAGTCATTGGCTTCTTCGGTTGCCTAGTAACATAAGCTCTCGGATGAGTCTTCTTTGATCTAGTTGTAACTCCGCTAGCTAAATTTCCTCCATCACTTTCAGAACTTGATACTGGTACTGGTGGTAAAGGTGGATGCCTCTCAATCAGACCAAAATTGAAATAAAAAATTATCTTTTGCCAATTTATTCAATTGTCTATATTTATCCACATCTCCTTGACTCCGCAGTCGAACATTCTTATCGGTGATGTAGTAGACATCAATGGCCCCTCTCGTAGCTCCAGTTTGGCGTTGATGTTCTTCTCTTCGCCATCCTTTGTATCGACCTTCTAAATGTCGAGTTATACATTCGTATTGGGGTTCATTTGGTGCCTGCCATTGTATTATTCTGCGTTCTGTTGTTGAAATATTCTGTGTCAAAGGTAGAGTGGGTAAAACCGATTCCATTTGAAGATATTCTTCATCTACTACTTGTCGCAAAGATATTCTTCTACTTCCAGTTTAGTCGGATTCATCCAAATTCGAAATAGCATCACTGAAATGATCCTCATCTGCTGTTGATCCCAGTGAAAATCTTCCCATTTCTTCATTTAGATGTTTTTGTGCTGTTCGAAATAGTGATGATCCGCCTTCCACAGTTAAAGGTCTAGGTCTAGGTGTACATTGGTCTTCCTCTTCACTGCTTAAATTGTCAGATTCATTTGTAGTCCTTCTAGTAAGAGGCGTTTTTGGCATGGCTCCCAAAGCAGGGACTGCAATTGGTATTACAGTTGGTGTAATGGTCATATTTGCTCCTCCCTCGCTCGACGAACTAGTTGAAAATGAATCATTGCTGCTATTTTGGTGTCTTCTGTGCTTTGGCCACGGTTTAAACAATGCTTGCGAGTTTCCCTTCTGTACACGTGATTCTCTAATTGGAAATTTGGTTAATTCTTTTGTCCTGTGTGGTGGATGATCAATAAAGTCTTTATAAATTGAGTCTTCGTCAATTTTCACGTGTTTAGTTTCATAGACTTGATTTGTAACCGGGTCCCAAACACGATAACCACGTGTTGACATCCCGTACCCAACCAACACTCCAATCCAGGCCTTATCTTCAGGTTTTCCTCGTTTTTCACTTGGAATGTGAACGTAACATTTAGATCCTGGTTTTCGGACATGTCTTAACGATAATTTCCTTCCTTTCCACCTCTTGTATGGAACCTCATGTTTTAATCTTGAGTGAGGAAACCTGTTCTTCAAATACATAATTGTATATGCCATTTCAGCCCAAAGTTCACTTGGTAGTCCAGTTTCATTTAATATCGATATGACACCTTCAAAAATTGTTCTGTTCAGTCTTTCTGCTACACCGTTCATTTCGGGTGATCCTCGGTTTGTTCTTTGTATCCGAGTTCCATTTTTAATCAGAAAATCTTCGAATTCATGTGAGCAGAACTCTCCCCCTCGGTCCGACCTTATGGATTTGATCTGGAATCCTGAAAGTCGCTCGACACTGGCCATAAAATCTTTAAACACGCCAAATGTGTCACTTTTGCGTTCCAATGCAAAAATCCAAGAATATCTGGTCGCATCATCGGTAATTGTTAGTAGAAAACTGGCTCCTCCATATGATTTGGGTCTAGCAGGTCCCCAAAGATCCATATGTAACAGTTCTAGTGGATTGGTTGATAATTCTTCTTTATTTTCAACAAAGGATGCTCGAGTTGACTTGGCGACACGACAGGTTGTCCATTCATATTATCTGCAAAATCGCAGTCTTCTAATCCAAAACATTGGGATCTCTTCCTAATTTTCTGAGTGATTTTACATTGAGATGTCCCATTCTTGAGTGCCACAACTTGATGTTTGCCATTGTTCTCTCGTTTCCTAAATTTTCTTTTCCTTCTTGACGTTTGATTTTATTCTTTTGACGCTTTTTCATCTGTTTTTCTCTATCTGATGATCGTACACTCGGATCACTCATGCCCTGTAAAGAATCAAACATTTCATGACAATTATTTTGTTCACTATCAGGTTTTACAGTTAAGGGTTCAGAAAATTTAACAGTTTTATCACTTGCGCTCAAATTTTCAGTTTCAGATTCAGCCAATTCCGTTTGTATGGGTTTAATACTGCTTTTCTTTATTTTATTTGTTTTTATCTCGGTTTTTAAACATATTCCCCCTTTTAAAGGCATTACTACTTGAGCATTTGTTATAAAATAAAGCCCATCTCTTTCTTTAGCAATCATTAATCCCTCATTAACTGATTTCATATAAACATTAACACTGGAATTATATATGTAAATGTGACATTTTGTTTTATCCATCTTTGAAACTGAAATAAGATTTGCTTGAAAATTAGGCGCATAGTATACTTGCTTGAATTCGCATTCACACAAGTCCCCATTTACAAGTGTGTGCAGAATAATATCTCCCTTTCCCATCAATGTTGATGTTCCTTCGTCCAAATGCAGGTTGAAAGGCTTTGTTTCCTGATAGTTGTGGAACCATTCCCGTTTATAGCTTACATGATGCGATGCACCGCAGTCAAGTGCCCATTCATCTTCTTTGCTAATTGTTGCCAAGGTGATCACTTGTGTCGTCTGCTGCTTTGTTGTTGGTTTATCCGAGCAATAGTAGACACCTTTTCGCTTAGGTCTGGCTACTGACGGTGATCTGGCTTGATCATTTCGGCTCCTGCGTTCATCTCTGTCATTTCTGCTATTTTCTTGTGATGGTTCTCGATTCCGTTGATCTCTTTGATCCCTCTGACGTGGTCTCCGCTCTCTTGGTTGATCTCGATGCTCATCCTGGCCTCTAAACGTGTTGGATCTCGAATTTGATCGATTATATGACTTGTCTCTTCGTTGTTGCCTTGGGTGGATACAATTTCGAGCTATATGGCCTGAAATTCCACAATTGTAACAATAAAAGTCATTTCTCTGTTGATTATAACTCAAATTTCGTCCCAATTCTGTTTTTAGGGCTCTGGATTCATCTTTCCTGCTATCTCGTGGTCTATGCAGGTTTCTTAAGCGAGAATATTCCGCCAAAAGTTGTGTAGACACGTTTTGCACGGTAAATTCATCATCAGTCCAATGGTAGATTGAAAATACTGCTTGTTGGTATTCCTCTGGCAGAAAATCTAGATACTGATATGCCCGGTGTTCATTGCTGACTTTTTCTTTTAGATCCTCAAGTTGTTTGGCCGCAATATCAACACGTGAGATGAAAACTGCCATTTCTTCTCCACTTTCCAATTTTAAATTGAGAAATTCTCTTCTCATTCGAGCTTTTCTAGCTCGAGAACTTGGCTCATAGATTTGTTTGAGCTTGTCCCATGATTCCTTAGGCGTTTCACAGTCGACAATGCACTGTTTCTTGTCCTGTGCGACATGGTGATAAATATTTCCTAAAGCATTATTAATTTCTTCTTATATTTCTCAATTTCTCTTGGTGTAGTGTTTGGATCCTTTTCATCTGGCTTTTTCAGTGTATCATCAATTAATCCTCAGACATTCTCTTGTTTAAGCAGAATTTTCATGTCTTATGACCAGCTCCTGTAGTTATCCTGGTTCAAAAGTTCTATTTTCTTCATTGTTCCGTAATTCCCGTCCATTGTCATCATTTGTCCGTTTCCGCGTTTGCATGCATGAAAAACAAAACCACAATCTTAATTTGGCAAGTATTTGTGTTCAAAACAAATGATTTCTTACCAAATTTGGCCCAAAAACTCGATGTTGGGCAATTTAATCCGTGTAATGATGTTTTCCCTCTTTTCGAGTCTGTTTCACACAATTTCCAGGTCCTGTACTTGACTTCTTGCTCGTTTTTAGAGGTTGAATCTTTCCATTCCCTCTGCTACCATGTTGGGTGGTCGTTTTTCACTGCTTGGTACTTCACGGATCATGTGTAGTGCTCAACAGGCACAGCGACTCACTTAGAGCGGGTTGCGGGTGGTCGCTTACTCGGAGAAACACTTCGCGTGCTCACAAGTACTCCTCCGACCTCGGTGATGATGAACACGGAACAGGAAGAGTAAGTAAGTCCTCTGGCTGAGCTCAATTAGCTCTCATAAGCCACTCTCATAAATAAGCCATTAAATAATAAAATCATAAAATTAATTTAATGGATAAATGAATGAAAAACTTACAAAACAAAAACTCCAGACTAGCCAACTACCTGTTGGCAGCCATTTGCAACCACCTGGATTGACTACATATAAGTACCCCCTATGGGCAAAATCAAACACTAATACAGGTAAGAACTCTACACAAAGCAAGGTACTCAAAATATAAACAAAAACACAAAAGGTAAACAACTGCATGATACCTTGCTTAACAAAAGTAAACAAACAAACAGACAGAATCAAAACAAACTTAACTATACAAAAAAAAATATGTCTAATCTATAAAATGTTTAGGCCTATGTCCCAATGAACCAAACTCTTAAGTGTTATACAAATTTGAATAAATTACTAATAGGATTTACATCAAAATAACTTAGAAAAATGAATTATATAAAATTAAATTATTCTGAAATTCGTACTCTCCATCAACTTCGGCCAAACACGCCAATGTGATGTAATTGGTGATTTAATCGCTGCGAAGTGATCAATCCCGTGTTCCATCTGGGAGCTCCTGGTCCCAAAACATCGCTCGCACCCCATAAATACGAGCAAAACGCAAGAAACTCACAAAAACTAGTTTTTGAAATTTCGATGGGAAATGCCGATTTTCTCCCCGTACGCGGGCCACCGGACACGGCCGAACTCATACGCGAGATCTGTACTCGCTTAAAGGTAATGAAATACGCACGACCTCGTCCCGCTGCTTTGCTGCCTAACTCTTGATGGAAATTGAAGTTCCTAGTGCTGTTTTTGATGCTCAGCACAATAAACAAGTCCAAACAATGTTTAAAAAGCAAACAAAGAACTTACGGAAGATTTATTCCAATAAAAGTAAGTTGAAACAAACTCATGACATGCTGTCATGCACACAGCCATCTTGGCTCCCCTAAAAGGTGGTGCACATCACCTGACTTGGTGAAAGACTGACCACTGAGTGATTGACAAAAGGTGATAATACACTATTAAAACACCACCTGTTGGCAATCACATGACACTCTGATTGTATGTCGTCTGCTACATCAAAATCTTTGCAGATGACATACACAAAAAGTAAATACAGTCACATTTTGGTATAAACTCACTACAAAATTGGGAAACATGTGCAATAAGGCACAAAACACTCATTATCAGTACAAAAGGTGTGATAATCATAACAACACATGATTATCACACATGTCACCTTTAGGTAACTGCAAACAATGATCAATAAATACCCAAATTGATACACAAGCATAATTAACATTGCTCAAACAGTTAATACAAATTATATAACACCCACACACGCAATAATTAATCTAACACATAAATACAACCGCATATGCACGCAATTCACTGCATTCATTCACCATACATGGTTTTTAGCATAATAAATCCTTATTATGCATTTGATACGACCACACAGGTGCAGCCAACACAATGAATACCAATTGGTACACTTTTACCAATCAGGCTTAAGACACAATAATTATGCATAATTTACATCGGTCACTCACACCATCTCTCTGGTCGAGGTCCTCCTGCACGAACCGCCGCGATCAGGTCTCGCACCTGTTCGTCAGTCTCGCCTTCTTGCCGTAAGGCGGCTGTGAGTGACCGATGTAAATTATGCATAATTTTTGTGTCTTAAGCCTGATTGGTAAAAGTGTATCAATTACCAATTGGTATTCATTGTGTTGGCTGCACCTGTGTGGTCATATCAAATGCATAATAAGGATTTATTATGCTTAAAACCATGTATGGTGAATGAATGCAGTGAATTGCGTGCATATGCGGTTGTATTTATGTGTTAGATTAATTATGGCCGTGTATAGGTGTTATATAATTTGTATTAACTGTTTGAGCAGTGTTAATTATGCTTGTGTATCAATCTGGGTATTTATTGATCATTGTTTGCAGTTACCTAAAGGTGACGTGTGTGATGATCATGTGTTGTTATGATTATCACACCTTTTGTACTGATAATGAGTGTTTTGTGCCTTATTGCACATGTTTTCCAATTTTGTAGTGAGTTTATACCAAAATGTGACTGTATTTACCTTTTGTGTATGTCATCTGCAAAGATTTTGATGTATCAGACGACATACAATCAGAGTCTCATGTGATTGCCAACAGGTGGTGTTTTTATAGTGTTGTATCACCTTTTGTCAATCACTCGGTGGTCAGTCTTTCACCAAGTCAGGTGAGGTGCACCACCTTTTTAGGTGAGCCAAGATGGCTGTGTGCATGACAGCAGGTCATGAGTTTGTTTCAACTTACTTTTATTGGAATAAATCTTCCGTAAGTTCTTTGTTTGCTTTTTAAACATTGTTTGGACTTGTTTATTGTGCTGAGCATCAAAAACAGCACTAGGAACTTCAATTTCCATCAAGAGTTAGGCAGCAAAGCAGCGGGACGAGGTCGTGCGCATTTCATCGGTTTTGAGCGAGTACGGACCTCGCGTATAAGTTCGGCCGTGTCCGGTGGCCCGTGTACGGGGAGAAAATCGGCATTTTCCATCAAAATTTCAAAAACGAGTTTTTGCGAGTTTCTTGCGTTTCGCTCGTATTTATGGGGTGCGAGCGATGTTTTGGGACCAAGAGCTCACAATGGTAGCAGAGGGTGGTTCGATAGGCCTAACCACACACTTATTTCGTGCCTAAATGCCCCGAGGATCAATGGTCACTGCAAAAAAAGAAAAGGAATTTCCTGTGTGTAAAATATACTGGAAATATAATGGAAATATAATAGAAAGACCTTGTTTCCAATGGAAATAAGGTCTTTCCATTATATTTCCAGTATATTTTACACACAGGAAATTCTTTTTTTTGCAGTGGGTGGGGCTAATCATGTAAGTAAATGCATGATATCACTTTTAAGCACATTTACTGCCGTTTTTTCGAATTTATTTCAGTGCCTGGAGTCAATTACCTTTAAGGATGCCATTTTGGAGGTGACGAGAGTAGTTCGAGAGTTTTTTCCATACCTTTTTGGACATTTTTGTGCGACGAGACCATTAGCACAAATCCGGGAAGTTATCACCGAGGTTGCGAATGAGTTATCACATGTTTAAGCTGTTTTTCGTTTTGATAACTGCGGAGGACATCTTATTGAGTTACTGGAGCAAAGTCAGAGGTTCCAGTCAGTTATTTTGGGCCAAATTAACGTGAGGAGTTTCAATTTGTCCCAGGACCATTTAGGGGCCACGTTTGGTAAAAGAAAATTGTTATTCTTGTTTTGGAGCATTTTTTCTGGCCTGTTTTCAATTTTCAGAGTATCAAATCGCCATGAGTAAGGACAAGTATACCTCAGCGGCGAATAGGATCGAACTACTCGACAAGAACAACTATGATAGTTGGAAACTCAACATCAAGTTGCTGTTAGA
>JH431235.1:3824-21676 GCA_000239455.1 Strigamia maritima
GACTGAGATTTGTGCCGGAGGTGGTTCACTTGATATGGCATGAATTTTATTGAATCTCCATCGAAAGTAACAAAAATGAATAAAAATGCAGTTTTTCTTCACTAAAAACATTTCTATACTTAAAAATATTAAATTATCAGTATTTTTAATTTTTTGAAAAACGAATGGAGTTATTCCATTTAATAAGCTTAATAATCCATATGCAAGATGCACAACAATACAAATGTGCTGCTGTTATGGGCTGTTATCCTACTTCGGCAGCCATTTTTTTTTTTTTGCAGCGCCCTCTATAATCACTGAATATAGCGAATTAAATAATAAAAAATATAAAAGTAAACATTAACTGTAATGTTTGCTTTTATATTTTTTTTGTCTGATATTGGAGATTGAGTTAAGTATTTATTTTTATTCATCATATATTGTCAGTTCTGTTGGTGCTTGTTATATTCAGACATTTGTTGTGCTGTTCTGGATGGGCAGATACAATATTTGTTGATTTTTCTTCTTTTTCTTGTCGTTGTCGGAATCATGGTTGCATTCCCAATGAATTTGCACCTCGATAACTATCTTGGGGATAGCGACCATTTCCCCAACTTCGCCTATTATTACCTAATACATACACAAGTATACACATACAACAGCTTATGCCTATAATGACTAGTGATGTGACTACAATAGCAATAATAATCATAGTTTTTTGATCCTTTTCGGCTTCGGCATAAAGGGGAGGTTTTTCTTCTTCAAATGAATCGCTATCTTTATCTTCGTATTTGTCATCTATGTGTGTAAATTAAAAGAAGTTATAATATAATTAATATTCATTGTAAAAAATGAGGATTTTTTTCAAGGTTTGACAAGAAAGTTTTGCTGTGCACATCCTCAGCTTTGTGTGTTTTTGGAGTACGGCCGGGTTTGCGGGTTCTGGGGTTTCGGTAATCACAATTGGTGACTCTGGATAACTCGAAGCCGATTGCATGGTCTAGTACTAGCAAAGAATCTTTCAAATGCCTGCCTTATCTATTAGAGGATTTGCGCTGATCACAAAAACGTATATACGCATGAACGTACAAACGTAATAACTTTTTAATTTATACGTTTGTACGTTCATGTGTACATAGTTTACGTTGATACCTGATGAGTGTTTGCGCAAACACAAATATCAGCGTATCATCGTAACAACATCGATCTGATACTAGTGTCATTCGGACTTGATTTAAATACCCGTTGTAGTCAGTGGTTATGGTGTGTTGGTGTTGGTGGCGGAGATGGTTTATTACTTTCTAATTCTAATATTCTAATACTGCATCCTCAGCTTCTATCCTATCGTTGCCCCGTCATTTTTGCAAATGGCGGCTTGCAAAAACGGAAGCAGGCCGATTTGTTTGTTATGCGCATGCCCATAACAATACGTTCATACGTTCAGGCGATGAACGTATGGGCCAACGTATGGACCAACGTATAAATTCAATTCTTACGTTGATCTTCGTATGAAACGTACGTTGATACGTTGATATGTTTGTGCAAATTTCAGGTGAGCAAATCCTCTAATGTCGATAGTAAGTGCATACAATTTGCATAACTTCTCATGTAATAACAATTTGAATAGTTTTTAGCAAGTGTAATTAAACTTGCATAAATAAACTATAAAATGATTTTGATTTAGTGAATGTTTACTTACTAGCAATAACTCCTGACAGAAGGATCATGATGACGAAAATCGGAAAAAAGTTGTTGATACTCATTTTGTTGCCTTATTTGGATTTAATAACAATATAATTGCTAGTATTTTCAACTTATAACTTTTCCTGGCATCAAACTCATTTTTATTTCTGTTTTAGGTTTATCATGTTGTGCCGGCTTCGTTGTTCGTTGCTAAGGTTACAGCATCATTTGTTTAGTGGAATAGCAATAACACAAAGGATTTTTGCATAAAATGCCCACACTATACTGTAGTTCTTAATATTAGAGAAATGCAGTATACTGTATATGGTATGAAAACAACAATAGTTTTTTTACTCATTTGAGATTAAACAACCACTTAGTAAACACCAAGCTTTGCTGTCTTTCTAGTGGTCGCTGATCTTTGGCCAACCTTGATTGGCCAACCTTCAAATTTTTGAAGATTGATTAAATTGAGAAAAAAACTAAAAACCACCAAAATCAGGTTTTTGCAATTTTGACAATATCTCGAGAACTGTTGAAGATAAAATTAAAAATTAAACTTATCTAGGATGTTCAATTTCTCGGGCAACTTTTCTAAATTGGATGTATGGGTCTGCGAAGCCCTCAAAAAAAGTCATAATGGAGCTATGTAGTGGTTGTCAACAATCAAAATTTTCAAAAAATCATTATGACCAGAATTTTATTCCAAATCCAATGATACTCCAAGATGTTTAACTGCTTAGATACCTCTAACACATCCAGGATGTACGGCTTAATTCATCAAGAATTCTGGTGGGAATATCTTTGGGATATATAGCGATCATTTCCCCAACTTCGCCTATTATTACCTAAAACACATAGTATACACAAGTATACACACACAACAGCATATGCCAAAAATGATTACTGATACGACTATAATAGCACCAATAATCATGTTCTCTTCAGGCTCGGGCGGTTCGGTAGGAAAAGGAGATTTTTCTACGTCAAATGGATTGCCACCAGGTCCGAATGTAACATTATCTATGTGTGTAAAATAAGAGAGATTATAATATGACATTCATTGTAAAAAATGAGGACTTTTTTCAAGGTTTGACAAGAAAGGTTTGCTGTGCACTTCCTCTGTTTCACCTGTTTCTCGGAATCGGCCTTCGCGGGTGCGGCCAAGTTTGCGAGTTCTGGAGTTCCGTTAATCACAATTGGATAACTCGATTGAAGCCGATTGCACGGTCTAGTACCGGCAAAGAATCTAGTGTATATAATTTGTATAGCATCTCATGTGTTAACAATTTGAATAGTTTTTTTTCTTCAGAATTTATAAATTTTAAAATCCAATTCGAGTTGATACAAGTGTAATTAAACATGCAGAAATAAACTATATAAAATGATTTTGATTTGGTGAATGTTTACTTGTGACCGTGTCACGACCCAGGCGCACGGCAACGGCCCGCGTCATGGCCCGCGTCATGTCCCCCTAGTGGACTGGTCGGACATGACCACTTCCGGTCAAGACAGGAAGTGAGGGAAGGCAGGTAGAGGCAGAGCAGATCCGGGGAAAGCAGTTGTTCGAGAGCCAGCAACCGGTGCAGACATGCATCGGCCAAGCTCTGCCGACTCCCTGGTTTCTGCTATGAAGCCCGGGCACCCAGTTCTCTGGGCCCCGCCTCCATGAGCGAGAACAGTGGCTGCAAGTCCATGACAATGGGTTGCAGCATGGTAATAGTTATTTCGACCACGCGGTCCTTTGTTCAACCGCCATGGCCCGCGGGTCGGGTTTGATTAGCACATACCGGTGGTACAGACATATGAGTAGCAGGTGGAGGCTGGCGCTGACCCCTAGACACACTAATAAAGGCCAAACACCTAAATACAGCGTCGTCTCTGCTACTTCACATGACGAAGGTGTCCAGGCAGTCCTCTTATTCCCTCAAGTAGGGACTGTGCACACCGCCCCAGTCACATACTTACTAGCAATAACTCCTCCCAGAAAGAGCGTGATGAAGATGCCAATGCCAGTAAAAATTAAAAGGAAGTTGTTGATACTCATTTTGTTGCCTTATTTGGATTTAATAATTGAAGTGACACTATAATTGCCAGTATTTCCAACTTATATCTTTTCCTGGCATGAAAATAATTTTCATTTCTTTTTCAGGTTTATCATGTCATTGTTTTGGAGGCGTTGCTAAGGTTACAGCATCACTTGTTTAGTAGAATAGCAATAATACAAAGAATTTTTGCATAAAATGCACACACTATACTCTCACACTAACTTCTCAATATTAGTAAACTGTATATTGTTACGTGACCCATAGGGATGAGTGAGCCAAGTAACAGGTTGATAAGTTTAAGACTAACTTATGCCTGCAATTAATATAAACTAATTTATGCGCGCGATCAAGCATTGAATTCGGATGAATCATGAGACAAGGTTTTAACTTAACAAAACATAGTCTCTTTATTAAACATTAAGAGAAATACTAAAATGACAATAATTAAAGTAATACATCGATTAACACTTAGAGAAACATTCGCTTATTTAAATCAAATACAAAAGCTAATACAATTACTAATGAAATGAGTTAGTACACTTTGGTTTTGGTTGTTTGATAACAAATGCCTAATGCCAGTGATTGGAAGGCTGTCTAACTCTCAACGAGTTGATTTGCCCTCAACCGAAAGGAAAGGTGGTTTGTAACATGGTGTTAGTACACTTACATTAATTCATCAACAAGCGATCTGGTCCAAGACCAGGCGAGAACCTCTGCTCCTCGCTCAGATTTCTACCTCTTATACTTTACCAAAACATTCTGTTTGATTGTGAATACTAATTAGTACTGACGTCATTGCTGGCCTATGACGTGCTTCCGTGAGTTCGACTTGCTCACTGACGTCATGGATGTCATCTGAGGTACGACCTCTGGTGATGGTTTTCGGCATTTATAAAACTACTAATTGTGAAAATACTACGGTAGCTCTAAAGATCCATCTAATATTGGATTCGGACTGATACGATAGTCCTACGGTGCCATACCGTAACAATATGATATGAAAACAACAATAGTTTTTTACCCACTTAGTAAACACCAAGCTTTTATATAAGCTGTCCTCCTGCTGGTCTTTGGCCAACAGTGATTGGTCATCGACCATTGCTCTCTAAGACTTCTGGTGTGGTATATTGAAAGTGACCAATGGTCACACATAAAAGGACTAATATTGTCTTTATTTCCATCTTACTACCTAATATTTAAATTTACAAAACATGTGTAAAAAATTCAAAAAATAAAATTTAAATTTTTTACAAGATCTTGCTTTCTCATTCAATCAAATAATAGAAAATATAAGAGTAAACATTACAGAACACATTGGAGATCGAGTATTTCTTTTTATTCATCATATAATGTCAGTTCTGTTGGTGCTTGTTATTCAGACATTTGTTGTTGCTATACTCTGGATGGGCAGATACAATATTTGTTGAAGAAAACCTCACGATTCTTTTTCTTCTTATGGTTGCTGTCCCCCTAAATTTGCCCTCGATATCTATCTTGGGGATAGCGGCCACTTCCCCACTGTCGCCTATTTCGACCTAATGCATGTACAAGTATATACACACACAACAGGTTACGGCTATAAAAATTACTGATGTGACTATAATAGCAACAATGATCGTATGTTTTTCTTCTTCTTTTTCTTCTTCCTTGTGTATTTCTTCAAATGGATTGCTATCTCCAAATGGATTGCCATCTCCAAATGGATTGCCATCTCCAAATGGATTGCCATCTCCATCTCTGAATGTATCATTATCTAGGTGTGTAAAATAAAAGAGATTATATAACATGATATTCATTGTAGAAAATGAGGACTGTTTTCAAGGTTTTGACAAGAAAGGTTTGCTGTGCACTTTCTCTGTTTCACCTGTTTCTCGGAGTCGGCCTTCGCGGATACGGCTTCTGGGGTTCTCGGGTTTTGTTAATCACAACTGGATAACTCAAAGCCGATTGCACGGTCTAGTACCGGCAAAGAATCTTTCAAGTGTATATAATTTCCATAACTTCTCACGTGTTAACAATTTGAATAATTTTTTTTCAGAATTCATAAATTTTAAAATCCAATTCGAGTTAATAGAAGTGTAATTAAACATGGATAAATAAACTATAAAATGATTTTGATTTGGTGAATGTTTACTTACTAGCAATAACTCCTGACGGAAGGAGCATGATGAAGATGCCAATGCCAGTAAGAATTGAAAGGAAGTTGTTTATACTCATTTTTATTGCCTTATTTGGATTCGATAATTGAAGAAACAATATAATTGCTAGTATTTTCAACTTATAACATTTCCTGGCATCAAACTCATTTTTATTTCTGTTTTAGGTTTATCATGTCATTGTTTTGGAGGCGTTGCTAACGTTACAGCATCATTTGTTTAGTAGAATAGCAATAATATAAAGGATTTTTGCAAAAAATGCACACACTATACTGTACTTCTCAATATTAGGGAAACAAAATAGTTTTTCACCCATGAGATTAAATAATCACCAATAATGCTGGATTCTCACTTGCGGTAAAATCGCGCGATTTTATTGCGTTTTGCGGTTTTTTAAAACTTATTTTGCCTCAAAATTGCAATATTTTTTAAATTGAAAATTTTTCTAGGTTCCCACATGCAGCAAAAACACAAAAAAACCTAGAAAAATTTTCAATTTTAAAAATGGCGCAATTTTGACGAAAGTTTTCCGCGCGGAATTCGCGCGATGAAGCGGAAAAATTGTTGACAGGGAAGGCCCAAGTAAAGTAAAGTGTGTGTTTTGATGGTGTATGTATGTATTTAATTGGACAGTGAGTTGCTTTGACGGCCAGTTTACTTGTCGTTTTCTGCAGTTGTGCTGCTTTTGTAAAATATAAATATCAGAAACATGTGAACCAGAGCCTGAATTGAAGTATTTAGTCTAATTCCAGGGAAAGATAGATTGATTATATCATTCTCTGTCCATATTGAAGTGCAACACTGAAGGGCAAAAACCTACTTTCTTCACTCAATCTCTTTTATGTGTCACAGAGAAGCTTTTAAGGGGGTGCTTTTGCTTTCTTAGTTCTTTTCATGCGTCATGATGATTTACAATTTAATTAAATCATCAGCAGCATTTTTCTTTATCAATATCTTTATATTGGTCTTCTTCTTGTTTCTCTGGTGGTAATGCATACAGGGTGTATCAGAATTCATGTTACACAGAAATAAAGGGTATAGAGGGGGTCCAGGAGATCACATTTCCACTAATCAAAAATTCCAAAAAAAATTTCCCATTTAGTCACAAACCTTCAAATATCCCGCGTCACGCATATCGCCCACGTTTGCCAGGTTAAAGCGCAATTCTCAAATAAAAACACACAATCGGTAGCCAATAGCAGAAGTTTATTACAAGAGATGCTCTACAGCAATAAACTGCTGTTGGCTACCGATTGTGTGTTTTTATTTGAGAATTTAAGAAATTTTTTTGGAATTTTTGATTAGTGAAAACATGGTCTCTTGGTCCCCCTCTATACCCCCTATTTTTGTGAAACATGAATCTGATACACCCTGTATATAATAATATAATATAAGAAGATATATATAGATAAATAAATAGATAGATAGATAGATAGATTTGTTTTGTGTATGTTGCTTACTGGTAGACATAGCACAGTGCCAATGCCAGTGATGTGAATCGAAAAGAATCCATTGATTATCATTTTGTTGCCTTCTGATTCCTAAAAATACATGAGTTTTGTGAAGTGCAATTAGTATTTCAGTTGTCCTTAGTTTTCCTTTTATGGGCATCAAATTTTTAAAATTCATTTTAAATTTCTGTTTTAGGTTAATGTAAGATAACATGCAGTATTACTTGCTACAGTTGCTAAGGTGACAGCATCATTTCTACAATTGGCCTTACTCACATTCAGCTTTTGTTGGGAAAAACAATAAATATTTAATAACTTAACAAATGATGCTGTCACCTTAGCAACATAAACACGCCTTTGTATAACCAGTAATATTGCAGAAATAAACCTAAAACAGAAATTAAAATGAATCTGATGTCCATAAAAGAAAAACTAATACCAACTGTAAAACTAATTGTGCCTACTTTACAACAGAACGGCAACAAAATGATAATCAACGGATTCTCTACGATTTTCATCACCGGCATTGGCATCGTGCTATTTCTACCAGTAATTGCTGGTAAGTAATAAACATACACACTAGCAAATAAAAAAACAACGTTTTTTCTTATTGGATTTAATAATAATTTTACCGTATATATATTCGTGTATAAGTCGAGGATTTTTGGACCAAATCTTTTATTTTCTTTTTTTTAGTCTTTTTATTTTATTTTATTTTTTTAAAACTTAAAATGGCTATTGACCCGCGTACAAATCGAACCAAATAAAATAAAAAAATAAAAAATAAAATATAATAAAATAAAACTTAGGGGGTCGACTTTCAATGGTTTTTCACCCGTTTTAAGTCAGGGTCGACTTATACGCGAGTATATACGATAAGATAGTATAGAGTCATTTAGGTGGGCGCCATTTAGGTGCGTCTAAATAGGCGGGTAAAAATAGGCGGTAGGACTTTTAGGCGGACAGTCAAACTGACGGGCAGCCAAACTGACGGGGAGTCATTTAGGTGGATGCCAAACTGACGGGGAGTCATTTAGGTGGGTGCCAAACTGACGGGAGCTAAAAAATTAAAATAATAAAATTTAAAAAATTTAAAAAATAATAAATTATTTTATTTATTTATACTATTAAACTAAAAAACAAAAAAGAACTAGAAAACAAAAAAATCTAAAAAAACAGGCAAAACCCTGAGCATGTTATTAGACAAATCAGTAACTACTGATGTCCTTGATGAAGTAGGAGTAGCAGTGATTGTTGTCATCCTGTTCTTCATTTCATCAACAGCTTTTCGTGTTAAAAATGTTGCAATATTCCCACCGTGTGTGTTCCGGTTGCTTGTCAGCTACGAGCACAAATCCATCAGTAACCACGCATGCTTTGGATTTATACTTTACGTATGTATGAAATCGACAACACCATGCAGTAGTACCGATTACATTATCATGCTCTTTCACATATTCGAATCCACAGTAAATTAAACTTTTTGGTCATGAGTGCTTGTCCCATACTGCAATAGTGCTGCCATTATTCATTCGGTCGCAAAGATCAGTAGGCCCATTCAAAAACTCAAGCACGACTCGTGCCATGACGCATAGCACGAGATTCTCGTGCCATCTTGATCATGTGACTTGCGTTACACCTGTATTACGCGTGACATGACCAAGGTAGCACGAGAATCTCGTGGCACCCACCTAAATGACACCCGTCATATTGTCGCACGCCCATTTGTCGCGCATGTTCAAATGTCTGCCCGTCTGTTTGACTGCCCGTCCGTTTGACTATCCGCCCAATTGGCATCCGCTCATTTGCACCCCCGCCTATATGGCACCCACCTAAATGACACCCATTCGGTAAGATGTTATTAATGTTGTACATTTTCAGATGCCAAAGAGTTAGATCTCCTACTGAAGATATTAGTTATAGTAATCGGATCGGCCTTCCTTGTCATTATCTGTATTATCTGTGCAGTTTGTATCGGGGCATGTTTGGTAAATCATCAACTATATCGTGGCGCAAACCGTACTTATACTACTGGAAGGGATTTTGAAAATCCACTGAACAACGACATGATAATAAATTTTCAAAATGAATCTGCAGTAGTGCCAGTATTACAAAACAAAGAAGTATCATAATCTTTGTATGTGTATAGTTTGTACTGTAGCGTTGAATATTATTTTTTTTTACTATCTGATTGAATATTGTAGTAAAGATCTTGTGAGTCACATTTAGACTGGATGCTTGGATTGCAACATAAATTGGATTGACGTTAGATAATCTGATTTTACGTCCGGAATATTGTCATAGCAATAATAATAGACGTTCTTTATTGCAGTTTATAGAAAAAAAATAATGTATCGTGGTGTGTCACACTGTGGCGCAATGGTTGCAAAGAATTGGCTTGTGTAACCCTATACTTTGGTTATACTTCACAGGATCATGTCTTTAGTATGTATCGTTCATTCTCATTGGAGAAATGGAAATGCCATAGTAATTTCTTTTAGAAAATTATTTTTTTAATTTTTCCATTTGTTTCAAATTGGATCATTGATAATGTTGATCATTATTCAATCAATCAGGCCGGGTCCACATCATGCAACATGAGCACTCCTGTGATACCATCATTACTGGCCACCAGTGTCAGTAGGTGCGTTCAACCCTGAAAAGAAAAGTCACTTATTTGCCTGAAATAACTTTTAAAAGGCAAATATGACGTAATTTACGACATAGTTGCCTTAAGTGACTTTAGAGAAAAGGCAAACACAACTCACTTCTTTGCCTTATAGAAGTCACTTCTTTTTACTGCACATGCGCAGTTCTTACAAAAAATAGCTTTAATGGCATCCATCTTGGAAACGATTAGATCGTTGATGTTTCTCAACTCCAAACTGAAGTTTTAACAAATAAATCCTGCTAATTTTGTAGGTGGGGACTTCATTCAACAACATCCTAATGATTCTTTGAGAAATCGGTATGAAAATAGATTAAGAGTTGCGAAAAATGACCACAAATCGGGTACGGAAATCATCGAACATCGTGGCCGCGGAACGTGCACTTACATTGGCCACGATGTTCGGTCATGTCCGTCAAAATAGTTGTCATTATTTTTTGCAAATTTCATCTATTTTCTAGCAAATTCTCAAGAAATAGATTTGGAATGGACAGTTTATCAACAAAATTTTATTTTTATTCAACAGTTGAAACAATAAAAAATACAAATGGAAATGCATGAACAATTTTAAAATGCGTTCAATGAGAAGTGACTTTTCCATAAGGCAGATAAGGAGAAGTGACTTTTCCTTTTCACGATTGAACGCACCTAGTGACCGTGAGATCCAATTCGACTTGATAAGTTGATTATGAATTGCGAACTGACTTTATTAACTAATTGCAAACTGCAGCTGGGGTGCAGCAGGAATTCGAAGGCGGCCGGAATTCGAAGACGGTCGGAATATACCGTATTTTGTCGATTTAGCGCCGCCCTCAAATTCAAAGAATTTTGGAAGGTTGATAGTTCATAGACAACATCCATTAAATATTAAATCAACATTCTTAAACAACAAGAATTGAATTTGGGTTGTTGATATGAACCCGTATCTTATCCACCAGCATTAGTAGGCAGCGAAGATTGGATAATCCTCCGTACTGGACTAACACCCACCACGAGGAGTAGATAGAGGCGCATAATCAGTGCCGGATTTCTGCCTAGGCCTACAAGGCTCCGGCCTAGGGGCCCAGCCAGCCTAGGGGCCCCGGTGGTCGTATGATTCTATAAATTTTATAGAATAACGTAACTATAGTAACATAGACTGTATTAATCTGATGTTTATTAAAGTCATTAAAGTCGATTAAAAATTATATGTTCTGTACTAGTGCATTTAATTTGCTAAATTTCCAAAATAGCTTTGAGAATCGAGATGGTGAGGGGCCCAAATGTCAAGTGCCCAGGGGCCCTGGGTCTCTAAGTCCGGGCCTGCGCATAATTAATACAGATTGGTGCTGTGGAACACAATAGACAATTTGCGATTTCTCGTATGAGATTTTTTTATTACGAGAATGCCAAAATAACGAGATATTATTAAAAATCTCGTTACATGTATTCTCCTTTGAAAGATCTCGGTCGAGATTTTTAGAAATCTTGTCTCAAATTGCATGCAATACAAAAATTGTCGTGAAATTCTCCCGCCATTTTCCCTCCGCTTCGGCTGCAATGTTGCCAAATTTGTGTCGATTTCAATATCTCAGGTTAGTTTTTTTATTAATCAAACACCTCGCACAAACCACAAGCCCAATACTTAGGCTTAATTTGTGATAAGGCGTCTAGTTCTGCCAAAAATTGTTGCCGCCGATTAGTGTGTCGTATGTAACACGTTTCGTGACAAATCGCAAACACACGATACAACATTTTATTAATGAGATTAAAAAAAACGAAATTTTCCAAAAATTTTGTTTTTTTAAATCTGGTTTTCAGTCTCGTACGGGAAATCGCAAACTGTCTAATAACATTCAAAATTAAAGAAAACCATTACCTGAAAATATAATTAATTAACACTATAGAATAGACCTAAAAAAAAAATGAATACACTATTAAAGATTATGTGTCTTCAGAAAAAAAATTAAAAAAATTTTTTTTTTTGGAATGATGGCTCTCCTAGACCATCATCATACATAACGCCATCTATTTTCTTTATTTTACATTAAATTTTATCAAATTATCAAATTGCAATGGTTGATATAAAACCAATAATAGTTTACGCTTTTTGTGCATTTTTCAACAATTTTCATACTATTCGCATTAAGCAGTTGGAAAAAAATTGTAAATTGACTATAGACGGTTTGCGCTTTCACGAACGAGATTTTATTACGAACGTGAAATAAATTAATAAAAATGAAATAAATTCATTTTTATTAATTATCTCGTGTCTCGTGATTAAAATCATTGTTTCAGATTGCGCTTGCAGAAACAATTAAACACGAACGAGAACGAAATAAACAAATACACGAGAAACATGGCTTTATTCAGAAAATGTATAAATTATGTGTGTCGAATGCCATGTTTATATAAAAATAGTTAGTTGTAAACAAATCTCTAACCTAGATGACTAAAAACCTACCGAAAATACAACGAGCCGATGAAAAACAAGATGGATGCCTCGCTCGCTTCAAATTGCAGAACAATGCGCATGTGCGAATTTTGATGCACACTGCGCATGTGTAGTGCATTCGTATATCAACTTATATACAAACGAATTGAAAAATAAATCTCGTATATTCATACTACAAATGTTAAATTAAATACGAGATTAATTTTTAAAATCTCGTATTTATATAACATTCGTAATTAAAAAAATTACGTTCGTGAAAGCGCAAACCGTCTTATTACTATTTAGTTATACTTATACCTAATGTTCATGTCAACAGCATTTTTCTTCTTCAATATCTACGGCTTCTATCTCTATCACTGTGATCTTGCTGTGTATATTCAAAAAACTTAAAATCCTAAGAAAAAATAAAGCTTGCTGTTAATTTGTAATTTCTATATAAAAAATAACAATTTCTGTTTACAATTAAGAAACAAGCTCCCATCACTACGGCCTTCATTCGCACGTCCAAGTTCATTGGGAATGAAATTACAAAATCATCAGCATTGGTGTATGTTTCTTTAACTAACCCACCAGATTGTTTTTGAATGTTGCCCACTATGCTACCATCGAATGCCCACATCTGAAAATACATTTGATTAGGGTTTCTCTACCAGTATGTACCGGTACCAAAAACTGGTTTTTTGAAATACCGAATACTGTTTTTAATTCGGTATTTCTACTGGTTTGGTTTTAATTTTAATGAATATTTTAGATTTGGCATCTAGGTAGTGCATAATAGACAGCCTTATAGCAGTTATTAAATGCCCCTACATCATGTCGACACCTTCAGTTTGTTTTATTTTTTAAAATACGTCACCGTACCAAAATACTGTTCTATTTGTTAATGTTGCATTTAAATGTTGTGTTAATGTTGCATTTAAATGTTGTGTTAATGTTGCATTTAAATGTTGTGTTAATGTTGCATTTAAATGTTGTGTTAATGTTGCATTTAAATGTTGTGTTAATGTTGCATTTAAATGTTGTGTTAATGTTGCATTTAAATGTTGTGTTAATGTTGCATTTAAATGTTGTGTTAATGTTGCATTTAAATGTTGTGTTAATGTTGCATTTAAATGTTGTGTTAATGTTGCATTTAAATGTTGTGTTAATGTTGCATTTAAATGTTGTGTTAATGTTGTATAAATATTGTATAATGTTTAATACAGTATATGCTGTGCAGTTCAGACATAGGCGGGTCCCAGTTTGCAGAGCATTCGGTCCACAGAGGTGCCACTAACACGGACTGGCCTATGTCCTAACCAGGGACGGGCGCAGAATTTTGTCCGGACAGCACTATGTGCGAACCGCACAGCATATACCGTATTGAAAAATGTATAAAAAATGACATTATTATATTGAAACAACATTTCTATCAACATAAATAAAATTTCTGAATGTTGTTTAGACATTTTCTTGTTTCATGGGGTATTAAATAATCAAAATCTTACGTCAAAGTCAACTTCACCCCAGCCACCCATGCAACCACCAGCGCAGGAACCCGGCCCCTTAATTGCAAATATGGCTTCACCATCAGTATTTTCAATAGTAAAACTCGAACGTCCAGAGCAAAAAGTACTGTTTTCAAAGACATAACCGATTACTTCGCCAACTGGTGCTGGCACCTCCAATTTCTATTAATAATAAAAAAAAGTTTTAAAAAATGTATAAAGTCAATTTAGAAATTGTGCCAGCATTATTTTCACGCAATTTCTAAAAACCGTTACAAATATCAGATTACAAATCAAACTTACAACACAAATGACAGCAGTTTCCACAAATCTCTGGTTTAGTACTATTGTTTAAATGCAACATTAACACAACATTTAAATGCAATATTAACACAACATTTAAATGCAACATTAACACAACATTTAAATGCAACATTAACACAATATTTAAATGCAACATTAACACAACATTTAAATGCAACATTAACACAATATTTAAATGCAACATTAACACAATATTTAAATGCAACATTAACACAACATTTAAATGCAACATTAACACAACATTTAAATGCAACATTAACACAACATTTAAAGCAACATTAACACAACATTTAAATGCAACATTAACACAACATTTAAATGCAACATTAACACAACATTTAAATGTACACAACTAAATGTATACATCGATGATCTGAGAAATATCCCAAAACCGTAATGAAGTGTTGTCCGATGTTCAGTAATTGAACAAAAATTACCTTCAAGAGACGAAATTTACTGAGCAAGTTTACTAAATCAGGTATTTTTGGAAATTGCTGTTCTTATCTGATATTGTAAGACTACAGTATATGCTGTGCGGTCCGGACATTGGCGGGTCCTGGAAAAGTGTCCGGTGCGCAAAGCGTCCAGTCGGCACGTTGGACACCGAACACTTGTCCAAGACCCGTTCGATCTAAGTCCGCTCTGCCGTCCGGACAAATTCGTTTTGTCCGGTGCGCAGAGCGTCCAGTCGGCACGTTGGCCGCTCTGCGCGAAAATGTTAATTCAACATTGGCTCGTTTCATGAAAATATCGGTTGTTGATATGCAACATTAGTTTAATGTTAAATCAACATCTTGTTATGTGTGAATGCTGAAAAAAATGTTGATAAAAAATGACATTCTAATATTAAATCAACATTTCTAATGTTTTTTCAGAATGTTGTTTAGACATTTTCTTGGGAACCGTGTGTTACCTTATTACCCCGCTTTCAGCGGCATGCCGGATAACGGCGAGTCCGACCAGGGTGCCGGATAAAACGGGTCAAATACCATTAAAAAAGCCATTCAAAAAAATGGTTTTTCGAATGGTTTTTTGGACTGTTTTGACCGTTTTTGAATAGTTTTTTGACTGTTTTTGAGTGGTTTTTTTTTACTGCCCAGTCAAAACCAGTCATAAACAGTTTCCAAACAACCATTCGAAATTTCCAGCATGCTGGATAAAGGACCAGACACTCAATTTTTGAAATCTGGTCGAACGCGCATTATCCCGCTTTAGGTTGGCAGAAACTCAGACAGAAAATTTTCTGCTGCAGAAAATTTTGAGAAAGAAGTATGTTTTTCTGTCGTTGGTTCCCAACTGTGGACTGAAAAGTGGGCAAAAAAGTGCAGAAAAGTAGAATTTAAAAATGGATGCCAGCTAAGGAAGGCAATTTGTAAACACTGCATGCTGCTTTCTACACTCAAAATTTTCTGCAGCAGAAAATTTTCTTCCGGAGTTTCTGCCAAGTGGGAACTAAGCATAATACGATAATTCCCTGCAATTTGCGTGGAAATAACCACTGCGTTAAAAATTTCAATTTGTAACATTTAAGCTGCAACAACGGTATTCACGAAACAGATGAATGACTTCTTTGCCAAACTGATCAATTATTTGCATGTCGAAATTTCGATGTGAGCCGTGCAATTGTGCCGATAAAAAATTCCCTTCTAGAAAAAAAAAAACCCACAAACATTACAGTATATATGTATATATTAACAGTACATAATATAGTAAAATAATAATAATAATAATAATAATAATAATATAATAATAATAATAATAATATAATAATAATAATAATAATAATAATAATAATAATAATAATAATAATAATAATAATAATAATAATATAATAATAATAATAATAATAATCGATGCCAAGTATTCGAGTCCAGGTGGACAGTTGGAAATTTCTTTTGGTTTCTGCATCCACTTAGGAGCTAAAAATTACCATTTATCATGTTACAATTAAAATTCAACATCATTTCTATTTAATCGCGTTTCTGACCAGGTTGCTGGTACGCCCTGGACCTGGATCTTGGCTGCGATTGTACTGGTCGTACATTACTATCACCAGATGATATTGACGATTCCGAAGACATTTTGAAGAGAAATGTTGTAAATGACAATCAACAAATGATATTGTTCATTTACTGCTGTTTTCTTGCTGTTGGTGGCATGCACTACAATGAGAAATGAGTAATTAGTCATAAATTACTCATGCAACAAAAAATCATATTATCACGGTCATGAGTCATGACCTATAACATGATTTTTCGTTGCATAGCTAATTTTAATCTATAAAAAAAAGTCTGTTCGTTTAACTCTTTTGTCCATATTGGATTGTTTGAGACTTTTTCACGCAACAATGTATCCCAAAGCAGGGTCACATGGATCTTGTGACCGTGTCACTACCCAACACACGTCAACGGCCCGCGTCGTATCCCCCTAGTGGACTGGGCTGACATGACCACTTCCGGAAGTTAGGGAAGGCAGGTTGAGGCAGAGAGAACCCAGAGACACAGAGTTGTTAGTGAGCCAGCAACCAGTGCAGACATGCAGTGGTTTAGCTCTCACAGCGCCCTGGTATTCTCTATGAAGTCCGAATTCCCAGTTCTCTGGGCCCCGCCTCCATGAGCGAGTACAGTGGCTGCAAGTCCATAGATTGGGTTGCAGCATGGTTAAGTCAGATCGACCGCACGGACCTTGGTTTAACCGCCATGGTCCGTGGGTCGGGTTTGATTAGCACATACCGGTGGTACAGACATATGGATAGCAGATGGAGGCTGACGCTGACCCCTAGACAACTGTAATAAAGGCCAAACACCCAAATACAGCGTCGTACTGCTTTTCACATGACGAAGACGTCCAGCACAGCCCTCTTATTCCCCCAAGTAAAAGCTGTGCAAACCGCTCCAGTCACAATCTTATCAGCAAATGGCGAAACATGTATACGGCAACATCAAAACAAAATGGTGACAACAATCAAAATTATTTATTAGATGAGATCGGTCATAAACTATTTTTGCCGCTGTATATAAAAAGGCCCCAACAAATCCAATATGGACTATAGAGTTATGCGGACAGACTAGACTAGACATACATAAAAAAATTGTAAAAAGACACTACTAACTAAAACACAATAAATGCATTCGGAAACTAAAACTCGTAAAAAACCACTTGTGATTGTGGTTAGTGTGGCATAGATTGGCCACAATTAGGCAGATGGCGCCACTACACTGATCGCTAATGACGCGCTAAGCCGCCAAATCCAAAATCCTTGCCATTCCCGATCTGAACAAGTCCGCGCTTGACCGTTGGTCATTCCTGACGGCCGCACATTGTGTGAGCTGCCAAACACGTGTGCGCGAATTTGGATCCGAATACAAGTGAGCCGAGCAGTCGATCCGATACGCGATTTCCGAGTATGCGCCCTTAAAGTGTGAAAACGACCGTAAGCGAGAATCGATTTATAAACATTTGCCAAGTGTATTTTATTCATTGTATAATGTTAGGATAAGGTTAGATTAAATAAAACAATTAAATCTGCAATATTTTGTTGTCATTGTTTCGATCCACCGCATACGACAGAACCGATAGTTAACCCTAAATAAATATTTCCACTATACGATCCAGAAAAAGT
>JH431236.1:5872-28919 GCA_000239455.1 Strigamia maritima
TTTTTTTTTGTGGAACCAAAATGGCGTCCAAGCCTCGCGACAGAAATCCAGATTTAGGAAACTCGCTCGAACACACACGAGTTTCGCCAAGTTCTTATATGCAAAAGAAGCGCAAAAACGAGACGAATCCTGAAGATCGAAATTCACTTTCGACACCTCGATTCACTCTCGAGCCATTTGAAAAATAAAAATACAAACACAAAATCTCGCTTTTGTTTTATTCTTTATGTGGAACCAAAATGGCATCCATGTTTCGCGACAGAAACGTATAGATTTTAAGAAATTGAAAAAAACTCAAACGTCGCTCGAATATATATATATATATATGTATATATGGAAAAAAAGCGCAAAAACGAGACGAGACGAGACGAGTTCCGAAAATCAATTCGAAATTCAATTGGATCGAAAATGGCCGAAGCCGTTATTGAATTGAATTTCGATCGGTGGGTTGTTCCCTGTACTGAAGGAAAGGCGATACTCACGAGTAAGCCGGTCTCCACATTGGGCAGCAAGGTGATCTTGCATCCATCCATGACGCTGTTCTGCTGTAAACTTCCCTCCCTCAAATGCCTGGAAAATGGGAGAAACCAAAAACACGGTCAACACGTGCAAAACATAACAAACACGTCACGTCACGTCACGTCACGTCACGTCACGTCACGTCACGAGCGCCTTAGTAAACAACAAAATACCTCTAATCACCGAATCAGACTATCAGAGTGGTTTCAAATTTTTAAAAATGGCGTCGTGCGTGTTAATTAGATCCCTTGATTATAACAAATATCGACCCGACCCACCCAACCCAGCCCAACCCAACCGACCCTGCGCCCCGCGGCCCCGCGGCCTCCGTTCTCCAGCTCCCTCGTCTCACATCCGGCTACTGAGGCGTTGGCTTAGGCCTAACTCGATCGAATCGATGAAAAAAATAAACATTTTAATTTACCTTTCTTTAAGTAGAAGACAAATTCGCTCTTTGGGCACCTTCAGTCGTTTCGAGACGAGCTTCTTGAGCCCATCGACCGTGGCCGAGTGCGGCAGCTGCACCTCGAATTGACCCCCGGTCGTCGGGTGGATGTGCAGCGTGATGGCGGCCGATGACGATGACGAGGACGAGGACGAGGACGAAGACGAGGACGAGGATGAGGAAGCCGATTGCGAAGGAGCCGCTTCGACGCCGCACGAAGCGCAGCCGCTCGGCGACGAACCCTCGTCCATGGCGACAGAGACGGAGACGAAGACGGAGACGGAGACGGAGACAAAAGCCGAAATGAACGAGATGCGAGCGGGGTTGATGCGAGGCCACACTTCGGGGAGGGTCAACGGCTCACAATGAGCAGGACGAGCGCAGCCAGCCAATCAGCGATGGAATGCTGGATTCAGCCACTGCACTGTCGAGGTGGGAACTCACGGTTATCGCCAGGATTGATCCGAAGACAACGATTTTCTTATCGGTTTTTTTTTTTATAAATTTATCCGAATCCGAATCGATGAAAATAAACAATTTCAGTTGAATCGTGATTAATTTACGAATCATTTAGTTTATCATTTATTTTATTTATTTATTTATTTTTTTTTATTAAAGAATTTAAATAAATAAATAACGTTGAGGATTCTTCCTGCGTGTAGCGTAATCTAGGTTTATAGGTGGAAAAGAAAATCGACCCGGAGTCGTTTAGTATCAATTAATTCGCGAATCTCGAAGTTAAAATCGAAAATTCAATCGATCCCCGTGTTTACCGCCAGTCGCGGCCACCCCGGGTGGATCCAATGTGGACCCTGCCCAGCATTGGTCAATTTGATTCGGTGCATTCATTGAGATTAAAGACTAAAATCGGCTCGAAGGTGGAACGAGGATTAAAAAAATAAATAAAAAAAATGAGAAAAATCGACTTTTCCATCGTTATAAATGTATTATGGGAAATCATTGGTTTCGTGTTGGTCGGCGCACAACAAATCAACAAATTCGCGACAAATTCGCAACAATTTCGCAAAACCCCCGCGGAATGACCCTGCAAATGCACTCTCCCACCATTTCGATATACCAATTAAGTTGGCAGGTAAAAATTATAAAAAATTATTCCCCTCCGCCCGCATAGAAATAGAAAAAAAGAGATAAATATTTCAAAGAATCCTCGCAGCACCCTTTTCAAGGATATTGGCAATAGGCCATTGACGAATGACGTCAATGGGTACAAAAGTCATTGATCAGGGTTCACGTTTCTTTCTACCCACAATTCATCGTCAAGTGTGTTTATTAATAAAAAAAATTAATTTCAAAACAACACGTCATATTTTTATTCATCGTTTCATTTACAAACGTTATTATCGCAATTGGTCAGCGAGGATCCGTTCGTAGAGTTCGAAATTCGCTTCTTGAAGACACTGAAACGCTCTTTTCCACGAAATATCTGGCTCAAAAATTGTTTCTTCTGCGTTTTATAATATCGAACGAATCATGTAAATCAAAAAACAGACATTTTCATTTTTTTAAAATTTTAACAACGCACTTCTCTCGTTTAATAATCTCAGTGGACGACGATAGATGTCGTTGTGTTGGCTACAGATAAACAGAGAGCCGTCGTCGTCCGATTCCAGGCTTCTTTTAAATGGTTTCAGTATCGTCGTGGAGACTCTAGTGGCGGAATTTGACAAAAACGAGTCGAGGAATGTGGTGAAAAACGCGTTCGTCACTGGACCTATTAAAAAAAAACGATTTTATCATTTTATTAGTCGATTTTTTAAAAAATTTCTTCACCTTTGTGCTGCAGCGTGACGAGGCAGTGCCTGCTGTCGCAGTGCCACACTTTGGCAGTGTTGTCGTGACAACCGGAAATCAAAAGCGATCCGTCCATCGAAACGGACAAACTCGTCACTTTTTGATCGTGGCCTTCGAAAATCGATTCGTGTTGATCGTTTACCTGAGCTTCCAGCGTCCGCGGCGCATCGAATAAATTTATTTGAAAAATCCTTCCGTCCATCGCGCCAATGTACACGCGGGTTTCGGCGGAGTCGGCGGAAACCGAGGTCAATCCGACATCGAAAACGATCGATAACAACACGACGCCCGATAGCAGATCGTACATTTTGCACGTTTGGTCTACGGAGACTGAGAAAATGCGCGAACACATTCCGCCGGAGCCGATGTGGATGTCCGTCACCGGACCCGAATGTTGCGTCCATTTGTGTAGTGGGCTCGCGGTACATGTATTTCCGTACGACGTTTGTGGATCTTTAATCAGAATCCTGCGAATGAATAATGAATAATAAACAATTAGAAATTGACTTTTATCACCCAAGATACGAGAAGAAGAGTTTTCGGAACCTGAGACAAATTTATGTTCACTTTTCAAAGAGTTTACGACATCGAACATTTTATAGCTGAATAATTTTTCTCTATCTCTTAAAATGGCCGAAATTATTTTTATTTGTATTTTTTTAAATTTTTCGGAATACGTTTTAAAAAAATCATTTTGTGTCCCGAACAGCTCATTTGAGCTAGGTTGTCGCTGTTTCTGACGTCACAGTTGGTATTCCCCATGTTAAATACATAACAATCGCGCGAATGAATTCTCGATCTCTCAGTTTGTCATATTATCGATTTATCGTCTGTTCAAAATATTTTTCAAAAAATCTCTGAAAAATAATTGAAATGCTTGATCCACTATGATGTCGTAAACCCTTTAAAAATAGTTAAAAAAAACAGTTTTGCTCGTTTTACTCGTGTCTCAGTTGCGAAATCGCCTACTCTGATAAAGCCCAAGCTAAAACCGTGGTATCTTCGCTGGCAGATATGAAATGAGAAGCGTCATCCGTGAATTTCACGCACGTAATCGGTTGATAATGCTTACTAACAACTCCCAGTAGATTTCCAGTGCTGGTCTGTAAAATTCGACAAAAATAACGATATAAAATTGATTTAATTTAATATTTTATATTTTATATTTTATTTTATACCTGCCAGATGTGAATTTTTTCATTAATTCCTGCCACGCAATAACAACCATCCGAGCTGATCGATAAACAATTTACTCTTCCTGGACAAACCATTTTTTGATGAGCTTGTTCCTAGAAAAAATAAATAATTTTTATTTATTACATAATCAAATTATGATTTCAAACTCCTACTTTAGTGGTTAAAGCCCAATAATTTATTAGCGGTTTATCAATTTGTGCACTCATTAGAAAAGAGTTGTTAATTAATGCCAATGTGCGCGGGCCACTCGATCCTCCCTTAAACGTTTTCAACATCGCTCCAGTCTCGTGATTCCACGCGCAAATATTCCACGATTGACCGGCTCCATCGCTGGTTACAACCAACTAAGAATCGTAAAAAATTTCTGTTAATTATAAAAAACATTCTTTTAAATTCAATGCAAACCTCCACATGTTTCGCCATTTTGAATTTGATTATAAAAGGTCAATCTGGATTGGTCGACGAGAACATCCTAGATGCTTAACCTCGATACTAGAGGGCAGCAACCATCAGCCATTTTTGTTATCTATCAGTCGCAATGAAAATCCTTTTATTTACTACACTCGTCGAGTAATAAATGCCAGCATTCTATTTCGACGTGTGAATTTTAAACTACTGATAAAAATAAAAATAAAAGATTCGTCCATTAAATTAATTAATAAAAAAATATAAATCTTTATTAGTTTCTTAAATTTTTATATTAATTTTTATCACATAGAAAGTTGTTCTAACTTCTTCGTATCGTACTAACTGTCCTAATCGTACAAACTCCAGACATATTTCTCGATTTGTTTTCTTTCGTGCTCAGTAAATGGAGCTAACGACAAGTAATCACCGTAAAAACTGCCATATTTGTGACGTTTGTCTCGCGTGTGAACATGGCGAAGCTGGCGAAGATCGTGAGGACTCTCAATTAACTAATAGCAAAATAATTTTCAATCGATCATTAATTAATAGATAATAATTACTACTGACGTTTCATTTTACCTCGGGTGAACTAAACAGATGCAGAATTCCTATTATGTCCTGGGCTTCCTCTATCATCTCCTCGAGGTTCAGGTTCTGGCTCTCTTTCTTTATTCCGCTAATTTGACGTGACGCTAACGAATTTTTATCCCTTAAATTTTAAAAACAAACAATTAGTAAAAAGAATCAAAGGAATCGAAGAATTTAATTTTTTAATTTTTTTTACCTCTTCTAGACCCAACAATCTCCTCATTTCGTACTTTTCCCCTCGTAATTCTTCACATTCGTACGGGACGTTAGATTTGGAAAAACCAAAGTCGATGAACCAAAAACCATCTTTATCCCTATTCGTGACTACGTTGTCAAGTTTGATGTCGCCGTGTGCGACGCCGTGACGATGTATCAAATCCAGACCTATGATTATTTGATATTTTTGCGATTCTGTCAATTTCGTCGGATCAAACTTGTGTCCCAATTGCATTCCAAAACCCTTACGATTTGCGGTGAATACCTCGAATAAAACTTTCGGAACGATGAAACCTTGCGAGGCTTTTAATTGTTCGTAGATCCGTATCTCGTTAAACATTTCTTCCTTCAGTTCCGGTTGGGTGACCCAGTACGTCGTTTTTATCGCTACTGGTTGACCATTAAATGTACTTTCGTACGTGACACCGGATCTGCCTTCTCCGAGGCATTCAAGGATCTTGAATGATGCTTCGATCGCTTTTTTACTACTCCTCGTTTCTGACGTTGACGATTCCTTCGAATCCTTTAGCTTTCTCTTTTTTATGTTCGGTGGCCCTCGATCATTTCGGTCTTGTTCGGCGCCACCATCTGCGAGTATGTACGACAGTGTATCACACTTTTTTGGTTCAGGATATTTTGTCTTATTCTTTCGACCAATTGTCGTCATGAAAATCAGAGCATCGGTCAAATCGCACCAATCAACTGGCTCGGACACGCGTAATAGCTTCTCCTCCTTTTCTTTTTTAATACACCAAGTTTTTTCTCGATTTGTCAGTAGACCAAAATCATGGCCTGACCTAGTCAGATACTTATTCAGCTGGTTCACAGCTTGGTATACCTAAAAATATTAAAAATAAAAATAAAAATAATGAAAATAAAAATAAAAACACCTTATTATTGTGACGCTTTCCGTTTTCGTCCTTTTCTTCATAACGTGCCTTTAAAGACTCGTTTTTCGTATCTTTCCACGGTCTTTTTACTTCTATAATTAATAGATTTTTTTTCCCCAAGCGGTCGTAAATGACTAAGTCGGGATCTCCATTCGTGTTTTCGTCAAAGCCCACTATACGATTAAAATTCATGTCCTCCCGTGCGCCTTTAGTTACCACCTCGCCAATATTTAAAATTCCTTTTAAGTTGGATTTCCAAACTTGTTCCAAAAGATCGTGCAAGTCTCTTTCATAAACTAAAGCTCGAGTAGTGTCTATAGGGGGTCTATCTTTGAAAACACTAACATTCTCGTAATAAAACTGCCTATCCTCTCTCAATTCCCGGACGCAATCGGAAAATTCGATCCACTCGACAAGTTTTAACCCCGTTTCAAAAAAAACTCTTTCGTGCTCGAGGTACAATACATTCGGGTGCATTGTTTAACGTCACTTTGACTTGCAAGTTGCGGGCAATTGGAACTATAAAAACAAAATTATAAATTTTAAATAAATAATCTCTGGTTCTTATATAATTATAATCTCCGTACCAAGAGAGATAATTTGATCAGTAATTTCGTTAACAATGCTAAGTATTGCGTCATTTCCCGCATCTTCTGCATTGTCGGCCAATCTGCTAGCACGTCTTCTCAAATTCTTATACTCTGTGAACGGTAACAAATCTTGTGTGACTGCGGTTAAGTCTTCTACGACGGCAAGATTCCTTAAACAATAGATATATATATATACAATATAAAGAAAAATATAAAAAAACACATAAGTAAATGTTATTAATACTTTATATCATTGTCCATTTCATTTAAGAAGAATGTCACTAAACTATTCGCAATTTGTTTGAAGTTTGTTAGAAGATCGCGAAATTCACTGGAAGGAGCGAAGGAAAAGGAAAACCAATGAAACTTCGCGAGGTAACTGATTGAAATTTTAAGCGAGTCTCGATTTCCCGCCGCCAAATAATCGTTGCATTCTCGCATCGCTCGCGTTATCTTTTCAGCCGCCATTTCTGTACCTGGATCAGTAAATAAGAGGCAAAAATTAATAAAATTTAAAATTCAAATAAAAACTGCGTTGCGTTACCTTCGCCCGACGACGACCCGCCTTCATCCATTTCAATATTCAAACTGACATGAGAAGTAGCGTGTAGAAAGATATTGGCCAATGAGAATTAAGCCACTATTATGTACAGTACTAAGCATTACTGCGGTCCTGTTAAAAGTAGGTTAGCTTAAAGCTTTATATATTATTTTAAGATTGCATTTTAATAATATTTAGACTGGTTTTGTGGTTAGGAGATGAACTTTGAAGACGATGGTTGCGGTTTCGATTCCCGATTAATCTTATTTTTTTTTCTTCTATTTTTTCCCGCATATGCGCATTGTAACGAGAGATGACTTCATCTTGACATAGACCAACCAATCACAATCACGAACGATATGAAAAACATCTTAGTTATTTTTATTTCTAACTTGCTATTTTATTTACAGTAATTACTCTTTTCGTTTTTTTTGTTCGGTACAAATCACTCGCAATCATGCTTTATTAAAAACAATTAAAACGATTAATCAAATTGACGTATCCGAATTATTAAATAGAAAAAAAGACAAAATTTACTTCACTCGTCGAGAAACAAATGCCAGCATTCAATTTCGACCACGTGTGAAACTGTGAATTTAAAACTACTCATACTGATTCTCATCTCTCGTCTATTTAACCCTAATAAATTAAAATTAAAACCAATCACGAATTACACTTGAATTCACAAAAAAAAAAAAAAAATCCATTTTCTTCGAAACAATCACCTAATAATATCAAAAATCAAATGCTAAAACTCAAATAAAATGTCTATAAATTCAATATCCCACCAATAAGATGTCGGGAACGAAGACATCGTGTGTCCCTTGTGTAATGTTCAAATAATAAATGATAAAAATAAAAAAATTAAGAAAAATTTAAAAAAAAAATTGTCAGTTGGTCTCGTAAGATGTAAGCAGAGCGGCATCCACTGGTTCCATACACGACGGACAGGTGAAAGATCGCATGAGCCAATCGTCGATGCAGGTCGTGTGATAAATGTGCATACACGGCAGGAATCGAATCGGATCATCTATAATGAATTCCACCATACATATGACGCATCTGGGAAATAAATATTTGAAAAATTAGTTACGTCATTCTGTGAAAGATTTATTTTTATTTTTATTTTTCAATTACTCTCGATTTTTCTTGCTTCCATCGAATGTACCGGTCGGTAAATGCTGGATGAGACCGATCCGCTGCGCTATTTTCACTTGTTCTTCTTCGGTTAATTGCGATGCTGGTCGACTGACGTTTGGTGATGGGTAATAAACAGGTGCTGATTCCTAGAAAACAATTCCATTTTAATATTTTAATATTTTATCATCAATTAGTCTGTCTGGTTTCATTTGTCCTTGCTAAGAACAAAGACAAGAATGATAGCTCGCTGATCGCTCTTTCCAGCCTACTTGTGATGACGATAAACGTCATACACTAATAGTACGACGATTTATCCGTAGAAGAAGTGAACTGGAAAGAGAAAAAGAGAGCTTATCCTTCAAGAAATGATTCATGTATCAATTGAAACACGACGACCTCGATCGGGGCGTTATTGCTAGTTCATTATCGGGTTAACGTATGGTTTAACTAAAAAATAAAACATAAACTCGTGTTTTTCTTGTTTTTAGTACCTGATACGGCGGTGGAGGCCCAAGTGGATCAGCTGATGCTTCGCGTGCATTTTCGTTGCCGCGAAGTAATGAAATATCGTCCGATGTCGGGCTCTTTAAACAGTTGCCCATCTCGGTTATTATTGATTCGAGTTAACTCAGATCGAGGATCGAGTCCGAGACAACGATTTTATCGAAGAAACACACGACATGCAGCAATGTGATGAACGAAATGAAAACAACGACGCATTACTGCCGTTTTAGTCATGCGCGCCGAGAAAGTAGTTCTTTAAGTAAATCTTTAAAAAAAAATTAACAAAAAAAAATAAATAAATAACGCACTTTTAAAAAAATATTTAATTCATTTTTTTAACAGTTATTTCTAACTTTAAAAAAAATCGTTCTCTTTTATTTTTAATAACAAATAATTAAGAAAATGAAGGTTGGATCACTGCGCGTCGTTAATCACACAGAAAAATGAAATGAAAATGAAAATCATTTTTATTTATAATTTATTTATAATTTATTTATAATTTATTTAGTTTATTTTTATCAAACACAAGTAATCTTCTTGTGTCGTCCGTATCTAGCTGCAATTCGAGTCTATCAACAACATAAGAATCCGAGTGTTGAGTTCTGCTGGCAAACACAAACAATTCGCCTTTTTGTTTGGGTCCTCTAACAGGAACCTTCAATCGGGCGTTCAGACCGTCCACCAGGTTATAGTTATCGCCCAAATCCATATTTCCATCTTTAATTGGTTCCCCGAGTAGTTTTCTCACTCCACTATAGAAATAAACAAATAAATATCAAATTAAATATTAAAAGGGCAGAAGTGTCGAAAATTAACGCTATACTTGTGTTGGCGCAGTAATTTCATAGATGATTTGTAATATTCGCTGTTCCAAATACCCGACTGTATTTTACGGTTGAAATAATATCCACCACACCCACAAGCAATCGCTCCGTAGCCTGCAATAGCGAATAAAGTGCTCGTTTTCACCATTTTTAAATATCCCCTAGTGTCAAAACCTTTAAACAATCAAAGCGTCATTATTTCAGTTTCGATTGACAGATGACAACTAGCCCTAGTGTCAGAACCCTTAAATAATCAAAGCGTCATTGTTTATTTTAGTTTCGATTGACAGATGACGACTAGCGAGGAAATAAAACACTTTTTTTTAAATATTCCCTATAATAGTGTAAAATAATTAAAGCGCCATTGTTTATTTTTATTTCAGTTTCGATTGACAGATGACAACTAGCGAGAAAATAAAACACTTTTTTTTAAATATTCCCTATAATAGTGTAAAATATTTAACCTTCCAAGAGCCAATGAAGTATACAAATGTATACTATCACCACACTGATATAGGAAATTTTCCTTTAAATTTTTTTAAAAATTCTGATGCTTGGCTACTTTGTACTGTTCATAATAAAAAATTTTATCATATAAATTTAAAAAATTTGGTTAAAAATTCTACAAAATACAAGGCTTGCAAAATTCAGCCCCTGAATCTTTCCATGTTAAATTTTGGGCAGCTGCCCTGCAATTAGTTAAAGCGCTTTGGCTTAGAGCGCCACCACCATTTGTGGTGGAAAGTAAAAACAAAATATACAAATTCCAGTAAAGTTATGAATTTATAAATTTTTGTTCAAAACTCTACTGGAAAATGAGATGTTTTAGAGATAACTTATTTAGCATGTTTTAAATCTTGCAAATAGTTTTATTGCATTAAATATAGATGAATTTGAATTTTTGATAAAATTAATAAAAAATTTATTGTGATCAGAGTGAGTTTCATGTTTTGAAATTATAAAATATAAGCGCCATCTAGTGCCGACCACAACAACTAGTGCTAAAGCGCTACCATACAACAGCTTTATGCAATTATACAAATGTATTCATTATCGGTTTGCCATGTTAATTAGAATCATTGGCTCTTGGAAGGTTAAAGCGCCATTGTTTATTTTTATTTCAGTTTCGATTGACAGATGACAACTAGCGAGAAAATAAAACACTTTTTTTTAAATATTCTCTACCGTGGTGTCAAATAATCAAAGCGACATTGTTTATTTCAGTTTCGATTGACAGATGACAGCTAGCGAGAAAATAAAACACTATTTTTAAATGTTCCCTAGTGTCAGAACTTTTAAATAATCAAAGCGTCATCGTGTATTTCAGTTTCGATTGACAGATGACAACTAGCGAGGAAATAAAACACTTTCCTCGGGTTGACACATTAAGTTCTTTATTAGTATTAGTTGTGAACTGGAAATAAATTAAATTTTTAAAAAAGACAAAGTATCTTAATTTATTAAATCGCCTGTTTCAGTGTTTCTACCAGCGGAATAGAGGTCTTGTAAATGGAATCAGCTGAACTTCACGTCCCCGGCGTGACGTAACGTGCCTGGGCTGGATGCCTACCAATGCGCAAAAGTTGTGCGCATCTTACTACCACGCCAAAGCTGTATACAACATGCTCCGTAGTAGAGGCTGACTGCAGCAGCTCGTTTTTGCGTAACAAGTGTCGATTGCAACCACAACAGCTGCCAGTGAGTAAAACCTTTCTTTTAGACCCATCTTGGAGTGACACAGCGCCGATTGCAAGCTTTTTTGCAGTAAATGCATGTATTGAACGCACCTCTCTGGCTCCCGCCTCTGCAGCTCGCAATCTAGGGCACAGTCTCGTTTTCGAAGAGCAGCACGAAAACCTGGAATCGATTCGCATCGGGCGAAAATTATCGTTTTATTTGATGTCGGCGGTAAAAAATGAGTGGAAGCAAATACTAAACGTGATCAGTCGACATTGATGAATGGAAATGTTTAGTTGTCAAATGAAATCGGATATTTAGTCGTTTTTGCTCGTCTCCGCCTCTCTCGGTAATCGCCGCCCGCGTGGAGCCCGAGTGAGTCGGCCAAAGTGCCTCCCGATCTCCCGGTCCAGTGTTCGTGATCGTGTGCACTGTCTGCATTTCATCATTCAGTAAATATTTATTCATTTCTGCAATTGCTGGATTTTTAATTCGATTCGAAGTATCGGACGATAATTTCCAAGAAAAAAATTTTCGGACCGAAGACTAAAACTAATCGAAATAAAAAAATTCAATCGAATCGAATCGAATCAAATCAAATCAAATCAAATCAAATCTTTGTGAGAATGAAAAAGTTGAGCGGTAAAACTGGTTTAAGTTCGTCAGCGGCTGCCGAAAGACTCGCCGATTATCGGGGAGATTCGACAGCGACTCCTTTGGCGGCTCCGCCAGAATCAGAGATGACGGTGACAGCAGTTGCGTCCACATCCAGCAGTCGAGGAGATGCGAAGGAAAAGGAACCCTTAAAGGTAAATAAAAAAATCTTACAGTCTTATTTATTCGGGAAAACGATGTTTTTTGTGACAAAGAAGATGGTCATACCCCTATGGAAACAATCATTCTTGTATTTGAGAATGATCATCTCTATTCTTTGGCCTTATGATAGAACTTTGTGTCTGTAATGGTACCCCTTATGAAAATGGACCTGCGGACAATTTGCTGCAAACATTTCATAATTTTACTGCAAACATCTGCATAAAAACGGTTTAGCCCCACTTCGCCTAAACCCAATTCGCCTAAACTTGTTGAAACAATCATTCTTGTGTTTGTGGATGATCATTTCTATTCTTTTGCCTTATGATAGAACTTTGTGTCTGTAATGGTACCCCTTATGAAAATGGAAAACCTGCAGACAATTTGCTGCAAACATTTCATAATTTTACTGCAAACATCTGCATAAAAAGGGTTTAGCTCCAGTTCGTCTAAACTTGATTTTTTAACGTGCGAAGAACGTTAGACGGAGGGACGGATCACTAACGCCTGCGGACTGCGGTGGACTAACCTAACCTTAACTAGTTTAAATATGCGCTCTGTCGGCGAACTGGAGTCTTAACCATAAAGGTAGGTTCCGCAGTTGGAGTAAATTGTTTGCAAATAAATAGTTGCGTAGAAAGACGCGATTGAAAATTTGTTGGTGCAAATTTATGCTGATGCATGCAGAAAATCATTTGCAGATAAAATTATGAAATTGCCGCAAACATATTTTGCCACTTTTAGTTGAAGAAAACTGCGCACGATTTTTGTACGGGATGACTAAATGATCAACGATTACGGTGTTTAGTTTTAACGAGTTAAAATGTGCATGTTTGTTGAGTCGAAGATTACTTTGAATTTACTTTGAATTTACTTGGTTTCCGGATTACTAAGAACTAGTACATGTCAACATCGAAGAAATGTTGCTTCGTTTAATCCTCATAATGTACCAAAAGGGATCAATTTTGACCAAGAAAAAGTGAAATTAGAATGTCAAGTATTCAAAATTGATTAAAACTTTCTGACTTTTCATTTCAAAGACTATAGATCAATAATCTGACAAATTTATATGATTTAAATTTAACGTGTAAAGTGAATTGAGTCAATTAATTTCACGCCGCACGAAGGGTTAATCCTAAAGCGAGCTACCCACGAAACAAGCCAATGTTGAGTTAACATTTTTGAACGTTGATCGAATGTTTGAATGTTGATGGTTCATAGTCAACATCCATTAGATGTTAAATGTTCTGAAACAACCGTCAAACAGTTGAATATGGGTTGTTGATAGGCAACATTCATTATACAGCTGAATGCTGAATTAGATGACTGATGATACAACTAATTTTGCATTTTAAATGTTGTGTCAATGTTGTATAAATATTGTATAAATTGTTGATAAAAAATGACATTATTATATTGAATCAACATGTATGAATTGACATTTTGCGAACGTTGATCGAATGTTTGAATGTTTGAATGTTGATGGTTCGTAGTCAACATCCATTAGATGTTAAATGTTCTGAAACAACCGTCAAACAGTTGAATATGGGTTGTTGATAGGCAACATTCATTATATAGCTGAATGCTTAATTAGATGATACAACTAATGTTGCATTTTAAATGTTGTGTCAATGTTGTATAAATATTGTATAAATTGTTGATAAAAAATGACATTATTATATTGAATCAACATTTCTATCAACGTTAAAAAATATTGCGATTACGATCTAGCCATGAAACAAGCCAATGTTGAATTACCATTTTTGAACGTTGATCAAATGTTTGAATGTTTAACATCCATTAGATGTTGTATTTAAATGTTGTGTCAATGTTGTGTAAATATTGTATAATATAAAAAATGACATTATGAAAACAAGCCAATGTTGAATTAACATTTTTGAACGTTGATCGAATGTTTGAATGTTTGAATGTTACAATGCTAATGGTTTATCCATTTTAGTTGTTAAATGCTGAATTGACGACCGATGATATACAACTAAAATGTTGATAAAACTTGATAAAATTTTCTGAATGTTGTTTAGACATAGATAGAAGGTTACAAGGTCCTTAGGTCCTTAGGTCCTTTCCTTCGCTTTCCAGATCAAGGAATCGTAAATGTGAAAAACAAAAGTCAGAAATTGAGAAAATCAGAAATAAACAAATGTTTCGAAAACCGTAGATTTTTCCTTTTTTATTTTTATTTATTTTTGCTTTCACTTTTCTTCTCTTTCTCTTTCTCTTTCTCTTTCTTCTCCTACCTGACCTTATGTAGTGAGACGAGTCTCGCCTCAGCCATTGAGGCCAGGGACGCGCGGGATGCTGGCTGCTTACAAACCCCTCGCAATATCGCATTGTTGACCATATTATCCAAGTTTTTCTTTTTTTATCGACTCAGTTGTTTATAAAACGATATATTGTTTTGTAATCGGTGTCCGTGTTATTTCGTGTTTATTTCTTGCCTTGTGTGCGAATATTGCTCCGATCCGATCCGATCCGATCCGATCCGATCCGATCCGATCCGATCCGATCCGATCCGATCCGTGATAGATGATGATAGATGATGACGGATTTGTAAGCCTGTACAAGTTTGGAGATGATTTGATTTTTGCAACACATTTTGTCCAAATTTAGGAAAAATTCGACTACATTCGCTCAAACATTATGGGTGAAGTGAAAGTTTATTCTGTTTGAACATATTAGCTTCACACTTTTGGCTGATTGATTTTTTGGTTTTTTCCTTTTTTTAAAGTGCTTTTTCGTGTTGTGTGGGTGTTTTTTCACTCATTTTTCGTGTTTTTTCACTCATTTTTCGTGTTTTTTCACTCATTTTTCGTGTTTTTTCACTCATTTTTCGTGTTTTTTCACTCATTTTTCGTGTTTTTTCAGTGCTTTTTCGTGTTTGTTCCTATTGGTTAAGTGTTTTTGTGTTTTTTGAGTGATTTTTCGTGTTTTTTCGTGTTGGGTGGGTGATTTTTGTGTTTTTAGAGTGATTTTTCGTGTTTTTGGAGTGATAGTTCGTGTTTTTTTTCGTGTTGTTTGGGTTTTTGAGTGATTTTTCGTGTATTTTTCAGGGCTTTTTCGTCATTGTATCAGTGCTTTTTCGTGTTTTTTCAGTGCTTTTTCGTGCTTTTCGTGTTGTTTGGGTGTTTTGTGTTTTTTTGAGTGATTTTTCGTGATTTTTCATGTTTGTTTGGGTGTTTTTTTGAATGATCTTTTGAATTTTTAAGTGATTTTTCGTGTTTTTTTTTGTGTTGTTTGGGTGTTTTTGAATGATTTTTTCAAATTTTTTGGGTTTTTCCCTGTTTTTCCGTGTTTTTCCGTGTTTTTTTCCCTGTCTTTCCGTGAATTTTTCCTGTTTTTCGTGTTTTTTCCCACTACACCGAAATTATTTTGACTTGCAGTAACCCGAGGAAAAAAAGTGATATGATTGGTCAGTTAGGAAATGTCGTCACTGCAACAAGTGACCGCCCTAACCAATAATGCGACGAATTCTATGAATAAAACAATAATAAGTCATAAATATATTCCTTATAAAACATTTTTCCGTTAAAAAAAATGAAAAAAATCAACATTTCCAATAATCAAACCCAAAAATCTCGACCATTTTTTCATTCTTTCATCTGATTTTGAAAAAAAAAAACAAAAAAAAACATACAAACTCCAAAAATGAAAATAATATAATCAAATAATGTCCACTTGTTTTTATTCTAAAAATAATCACTAACAAAAAAATATCTACAATTATTTTTACCTCATTAATAACATATCTTTAACGACCAATGAAAAACCTGCTTACATGAAGAGTCGGCGAGCAAGCATGGAGGAAGAACATGATATCGCAGGGTGTTTCGGAGAGGTAAAAAAGACCCATCAGCCATTTATACATCGTAAATGAGCTCAACTCGCTGCAAGTTAAATAACGAAACTCGAATGTGACCTTAAACGTTTCCCTAATGTTAAAACCCCTTAAAACGAATGATAATCGCCAATTCGGACATTTATTTACCTTCGTTTTCTTTGATCCGTTAAAAAAAAAAAAAAAAAAAAAAAAACGAAAAACAAATGCAACAAATGCGCAAATTGAAACTTGAAACTTGAAGTTTCGATTGTTAAATACCGTACGATGGGTAACGTGTAATGAGCAGACGAAGATCCTAAACGACGGGAAATAAAGAGTTTTATTTGGATTTTTCTTTTTTGTTTACGCGAACGTCTTTTTTTGCGCATTTTTCGAATTTTTAACGAATTTGATAAGACGGAAGGAATTTATTTTCTAGTCTAAACAAACGTTCGGTTTTATTTTTTATTTTCTAATTTTTAATTTTGGATCATTTTATTATTAATTTTTTAATTTTTTGTTCATTTTTAGGAGAAGAAATTGAGTTCTGGATCTTTGTCCGGTGGTGATGTAGCCACGAAACATAAGAAAGTGATGGTAACTCAACCAGGAACGAACAAAGCAAAACCAACGACTAAAAAGAAAATCCCGTTTCAAGCTGATTTGGTATTCGAATTCGAATTGGAATTTGAATTTGAATTTATAACTGAAAATATTTTATTATTATTATTATTATGTAGGATATTGCGAAGGAATTTAGTAAAAACAAGGAAGATTTAGCTCCGCGATTAGATTTATCCAAATCGAGTGTAAGTTTGACTTAATAAGACAGTTTGTGATTTCTCAAACGAGACAAAAAATTAACGACAAATTTTTCAAAAATCTCATTTGCATTCTACCGAAAGTATATATTGTGGCATCTTATTTGAATCCTCTAGTCGAGCCGAGTCGAAAAATCATCGTTTCGTAGCGAAAAAATGTGCGCAACGATAGAAAAAGCCAAATGTAAAGAATTTTTTCAAATATTTTACGAGCATTTTCGTTCGTTAACAATGGCACGCACATTTTTGGATTAGAAAACGATGATTTTTCGACTCGACTCAACTAGAGGATTAAAATAAGATAGCACAATATATACTTTGACTACAATGCATAAATAGAATTGAGTTTAATTCGGTTTTTATTACAGATCACGACTATACCCTCGTCTATAAAAGAGGTAAAAATAATTTTTTATTTTTGTTTTCTTTATTAAATTTTGAATTTTTTCATTTTTTCATTGCAGCTATCACATTTAGCCGAATTATATTTATACGGTAATAAATTATCGACTCTTCCGCCGGAAATTGGTTCGCTCGTCAATCTATATACGTTAGCGTTGAGTGAGAATTCGTTGACCAGTTTACCCGAGACACTAGCATCGTTAAAACAACTACGAGTTCTGGATTTGAGGCACAACAAACTGAGCGAAATCCCCGACGTGGTGTACCAACTCAGTTCGCTCACGACGCTCTACTTACGATTCAACCGAATTCGTGTAGTAGGCGACGAAATAAAAAACTTAACGGTATAATAATATGAAATATGAAATATGAAATTTTATATTTTTATTGAATTTTGATTGATTTCAGAATTTAACTATGCTCAGTCTACGTGAGAACAAAATCAAAGATTTACATGCAGGAATAGGCCAATTGATAAATCTAGTCACGTTCGACGTTTCGCACAACCATCTCGAACACCTACCCGTTGAAATCGGCAACTGTACGCAATTGTCCACTTTAGACCTCCAACACAACGACTTGGTGGACATCCCCGAATCGGTCGGCAACATGACCGCGCTCACTAGGATCGGTCTGCGATACAATCAGCTCAAAAACATCCCAAGTACGCTTAGCAATTGTGTCAACATGGATGAATTTAACGTCGAGGGCAATGAAATTTCACAATTACCCGTAAATTACGCACAATTTAACCGCAAAACATTTTTACTCATTTTTTTTCTTTTCCCAATTCTCAATTCTCAATTCTCAATTCTTCAATTCTTCAATTCCTCAGGAGGGTTTGTTATCGAGTTTGTCTAATTTACGGACACTTACGTTGTCGAGGAATAAATTCACGTCATATCCTATTGGTGGTCCTTCACAATTTCGTAATGTTCATGTAAGTTGATGTTCGATGCTCGATGCATTTTTATGAATTATGAAGTGTGAATAATTGTAATTTGCATTTTTTTCCTTTTTTCTTCTTTTTTCGTTCTAGTCCATCAACATGGAGCATAACCAGATCAACAAAATCCCATTTGGAATATTTTCGTGTGCCAAATACCTAACTCGGATTAACATGAAGGATAATCAATTAAGTTCGCTTCCATTAGATATCGGCTCGTGGGTGAATATGGTGGAATTGAATTTAGGAACGAATCAACTGAGCACGCTGCCCAAAGAAATTGAATGTTTGCAAGCGCTTGAAACGCTCGTTCTCAGCAACAATCTGCTCAAAGTAAAATTATAAAAATTACAAAAAATAAAAAAATATTTTTATTTAATTTATTTAAATTATTTAATTTATTTAAATTATTTAATTTATTTATTTTATTTATTTACAGCGCATTCCGCACACGATTGGCAATTTGAGACATTTGCGGGTTTTGGATTTAGAAGAGAACAAATTAGAGTCGTTACCGAATGAAATAGGATTTCTCCGAGAACTACATCGACTCGTTCTTCATTCGAATCAATTGACCAGCTTACCCCGTGCTATTGGGTTAGAAATTAATTTATTAAATATGAATATGAATATTTAATTTTTATTTTTTATTTTTTTATTTTTTTATTTTTTTATTTTTTTATTTTTTTATTTTTTTATTTTTTTTTAGGTCTATTTTAACGAATTTGACTTATCTAGGAGCTGGTGAAAATAATCTATCATCGATTCCAGACGAAATAGGTATAAAAAAAAAAAAAAAAAAAAAAATTAGATGTTTCGACTTGATAATGTGAAATTAATTTATTTTTATTTTCTATTTAGGCACGCTGGAAAATCTAGATTCACTTTACATTAACGATAATCCAAATTTACATAATCTTCCATTCGAATTGGCACTTTGTACCAAACTGCAGTTTATGAGTGTTGAAAACTGTCCTCTTTCACAAATTCCACCGGAAATCGTCGCCGGAGGACCATCGTTAGTCATTCAGGTATTATTATCAAATTATAACACACACATTAATCATTTCTTTAATTTTATTTTATTTTTTTCATTTTATTTTAGTATTTGAAACTGCAAGGGCCTTACCGTTCCATGTGACCCAAAAATCATTTAAGAAATCACAGATGGAGAATGCCGGACGTTTGTCGTTGTTGTGGAAATAAACCCATGTCCGTGTGAAAGAGGCTGAAGATGTAACAAACTCGTTTGTGGCCACAAATCTGACAAGTTGAAAGATAAAATGCAACATCGCTCATACGAAACGTTTCGCCTTTTATCAATAAAATTTAAAATTGTTGTTTCATTTTTATTTTTAATTTTTTATTATTTTATTTTCTATTTTATGTTTTTTTTTTTTTAGTTTGTTGAATGGTAAATGTTAAGCAGTTATTGTTGTTTTCTATTTTTTAAAAATAATAATTCACATTTTCATGGTGATGCGGTTCAATATACTCATGTAATCAAATTTAAGCAACAAATGTAAAAAAAAATAATATTTTTTTAAATGGTTTTTTTTTTCCTTCCAAGCTGTTCGTTGCATATGTAAGCGTTATAATGAAAGTAGATTTTTAAAAAAATGTTGTGGGAACTCAAAGATTTTATGGAAAAAATTGGTTGGTTACAAATTCGAAAGGCTTACAATTTTTATTACTGTAAACTGCAATTATTGGTTGTTTGGAAAAAAAATTGATCTGTTTTGTTGTATAAGTCAGTAAAAAAAATTTTAATATTATTATTTGTCTCCATTTTATTAAGAAAAGGCGCTTTAGAAACGGGCTTCCTATTTTTGTTAAATTAGATTCAATTATTCCCGCTAGATGTCTCTAACAGTTTCCCTTCTTTTTGGTCAATTTCCGGTTTTGGTAGAGCATTGTGGCGGCGAGTTTTTGGCTGAAATCGGGAGAATAGTTATCCGTGGGCATCCGTAATATAAAACGTAAGATTCTAATTTATCAAGTATCCAACAGTAATATCGAGTATTTAAGTCGTATAAAATAGATATTAATCGTTGTGTTTTCCAGTAAAACATGGCGATTCGTCCGATCAGGAAGCCTCGCATCGTTAAAAAACGTGTAAAGAAATTTATTCGTCATCAATCCGATCGTTATGTCAAACTGAGGGTAACATTTAATTATTAAATTCTAATATAAACTACGATATATAAAGTATAACTAATTTTTTTTGTTTTTAGCCAAACTGGAGAAAACCGAAAGGTATCGACAACAGAGTGCGAAGGCGCTTCAAGGGTCAATACTTGATGCCCAACATCGGTTATGGAAGCAACAAGCGCACCAAGCACATGCTACCCAACGGATTCAGAAAATTCCTCGTCCACAACGTCAAGGTGAGATATTTGGGAAAAAATAAAATATAAATGTAATAAGAAATTGATATTTATTCAGGAATTGGAAGTTCTCATGATGCAGAACCGTAAATACTGCGCAGAGATCGCGCACGGAGTTTCGTCCAGAAAAAGGAAAGACATCGTGGAAAGAGCTCAACAATTAAGCATCCGTGTAACCAATAATAACGCTCGTTTACGTTCAGAGGAAAACGAATAAATAAAACATTTATTGACACAAAAAAATGGCTTTCTCTTTGAAATGTTCATCGAATACGCAGTAATTTTGCTTTTTTTCCCCCAAAATATCATTAGCGGAGCCTGGAATTCATATCGGGCGATGATTTCGGCCAAACAAATGACGACACATTCGAAGTTACGAAATCGGATTCGGCTGCTTGTGGAACTTGCAACGTAATCGTTTTCAAACTGATGGCGCGACCGCTGTTTAACTGCTGACAAAGTGGATTTTACTCAAACAAATATTGAATTTAATCATTCCCAGTCACTTTATACGGCATCGATTCTGCTTTTCCACCGCCTCCTCGCATTCCACACCGGAAATCGTAAGCACGAAGACCGATGCGAGCCGCGGCCGGCCGCGCTTGATTCGCTTCTAACAATTTGCATTGAGTGTAACTTCGCCTAGAAATGAAAGAATTTTTTTTCAAAATTGATTCAAAATTTAAAATTGATTTTTCCACGCGAAGTTACCTATAATTCTCGATGTATTGTTTATAATCGTCATTGTATTGATATGGAAATTGAATGGGGACATTTGAGACTTTAACCGAATCATCGAGCAAACTTTTGTGTCCTCGGATTGTTCTTAAAAATGAGAAAAATGCAAATTAATCGTCGACCGATCGCGTCTACGAGTATCTACTTATTTGTGAGTCTTGTACGAACGGAGGATGGGCTATTTCCATCGGACATTGGACGAACGAAATTAGTTTTGCGTGGATTAGGCATCTGAATTGGTATATTTCTGCTTAGTTTTTTCGAACGATCGTTATGATGCGTTTTCACTGATGTTTTATCACTCGATTTATTCGGCGTGCACGTTCTCCAAGGTCCAAACTCCTAATTTACAACACGGTTAATGCATTAATGCATTAATTGATATTTGGTTACTTGGTTTCATTACTACTTTCGAAAGTGGAGTAATTTCGTTTTCTGTAACTTCGACATTTCCATTTCCATGAATTATTTCGCTGCTTAATAGAGTTTGTATAGCAGATGCTTCGAAATTGCTTTTATATGTACACGGAATGCTGAAAGAAAAAAATATTTACATTTTTTAAATTAATTAATTCAAATAAAGAAAAAAACCTGTTTGGATTGACTCTTTGAAAATAAGATCTGAGCAAATCGCATTTTTCCTTGTGGTCAATTACTTCCATTCAGTTGCGAAATTCATTTTACTGTAAATTAATTAATAATTTACAATAAAATGAAGAATTGGACCATTCGTTTTACTTCTGTTTGTTTGTTTGTTTATAGTCTGAGCAGCCGACAATAAATGGAGTAAATGCGGGCCTTGAACCATCGTTCGTAATGGTTATAAATATATTTCAATATAAATTCAATTCAACACTTTTGATAAATTCTTACAGAATTATTTTACGATTTAACATTGAATAAACCGTTATTTTTAATTATAAAACAATAAAATAAATTTCATATTAATAAAGCAAACGAGACATTTTGGCTCCAGTTCAAAATTTTCGCAACAACAAAATGAATACATCTAAAAATCAAATAAACAAATTAAACAAATTAAAATTAAAAAATACAAGATTATCTCCATTATTTCATTCCAAATAACTAAAATAACGTCAAATTTCAATATCAATCGATATCAATGAAAATAACAATATCAAATGGATCCAAAATGGCGCGCAAATTTCAACTATTCCGAAACGATTCCTATCGCGCTTTCTCATTGGCCGTAGAATATAAATTATTTATGAGAACCAGAACGAGGCCCGAGATTGCTTTCAAGGAAGGGACACCATGTCGGACCGTGAGAGCGGAGATGACCAGCCACAAGTGCAAAGTACGTAGATTCATGTGGATTTTTCCACTTTGCTATACTATTGCTGAATAGTTCGAGTACTCGACTACAACATTGGTCGAGTATTTGAGCTCGAGTTGGTGCCGCACGCCCGATCCAATGTGTTCGCTCAGCTGAGGTCAATCAAATATGGCGTGTTGGAAACGGTGGATGAAATTTGCATTTTCTCCAAAACTCGCTTCTCACACGATTCTAGCTATCACCACGTGTGTCATACTTACTCAATCATATTCTCAAATCTTCAAGGATCATTTGAAAAATGTAATGGATCCATTCTTCTTAATCGATCGCGAGCAAGATTCGCTTAAACTTTCGATTAGCCAGAGGAATGTGGATGCATTGTTAGGCCTATTTCAGGTGGAGGTGGAAAATATTGAAAAAATGCCATTTTTAGATGGAAATCAGATGGGATGGT
>JH431236.1:36763-47202 GCA_000239455.1 Strigamia maritima
ACAAGAACCGAAAAGAAATCAAAAAACGCTTAATTCAAATAGTTTTGATTTCGTTTTATATACATGGGGGCCCCTAAATATAATAATAACAATAATATTAATAATAATAATAATAAAAATTAAAAAATTAAAAAAAAAAAAAAAAAAAATACAGCAGCATTAAAAGTGTAAGTAGAAAGAAACATTTCGAGGTACAGATATGTATAAATACAAACAACGTCGTTCTTTATCTTTGTTGTGCAGATATAATTATTAATTCATTAAAAAAAAAAAAAATATGAACCGATTGTAACATTTTTAAATTGACGTTTTATTTATTTATATTTCAGAAATATTAAAAATGGGATTTGAATCAACTGCTCATTCTTGTTGCCACCAATCCAATAACACATCCAGATTAATAGACGGGAACTAATAAGAACAAAATATATAAAATATGAGTGTCATCAGAGGGTTGGGATTCTTACAATTCGACGGAAATGTGATTCAACTAGTTTAACATGTTGATCATCAACGGAATTGAGACTCAGAGCGATGCATCGCGGACATTCCGAAACTAAAAATTCCTTCGATAAAAGGCACTGGCGACAATTTGTCGAATGAATAAGACGACTACACGTTGATAAAAGTTCGGTTTCCGGTTGTTTATGGATGTTTTCAAGTAAAAATCGTAACCAATCGGGATGAATACACAAGAGAAAAGCCAATTGTTCGTTGGATTTGATTCGGTTGAGGTTTTTCCACACAAATTCGGAGCTCGGGAAATCTGAAAAAAAGAAAAAAAGAAAAAAATCGATATATAATCATTTTCAATCGGTTAAATTTGCGTTCAATTACTTTTAGGATGTGTTAATAGGAGCCAAGTCAAAGGATCTAGTTGAGAACAAAATTGCGCATCGTTCGATTTGATTCGTTTGATTTGTTCGACTAGACGAGATGCCAATTGAATTGTTTTCGGATGATGATTTGTAGCGCGAAAAATTGCAAATAAAATGCAAACGACTCGTTCAAACAGATGAGGATTTAACCCGCAACTTGTAAACTTAAAAAAAATATATATTAATTTTAATTAATTAATTAATTAATCAATCAATTAATAAATTGTAAAAATCTCACGAGTTTGTTGCCAAAATTGACAGGTGGAGTTTCCAAAAGCGAAATCACATCGGATTCTAAACCCGGTGCGTGCAACAACCACAAAGTTGCTTTTGTTTCCGCATTTAAAAACAATTCATCTATTGTAAAAGTAAAGAAAACAATATTTCAAATATTTTTTGACTGTTAAAAATACTTTTTTCAATATTTTCCCAAATGATTTCGGTGATTTTAATCGACGAGTCCTCGTGCGGTGATTTGATTAAAAGCCGCAACAGATTCCCAATAATTCGATTCTTCATATTTTTATCTTCGATTAAATCCATCAATCTATAATTTCTTAACCAAAATTCTCGCAACATTTGCTCATTCGATGACGCATTATTTTCCAATTTTTCAACGAGAAACTCCTTCACCTATAAAATTAAAATTAAAAATCGAATTAAACATCGAATCGTTATATATTTTATATTCAACTACTTGGCAATCATCATCCAGTGGTGAAATGGCACATTGGATTTGTTTCTATTTTTAAAAAAATGAAGAAAATGAATATTTTAATTATATTTTTTAATATTTTTTCCTTACTCGTGCCCAAACATTTGCCTTCTTCTGAATGATGTCGCATTCACCGCTGCGATAAAACCATAATATACACTTCATCACGAGAGAAAACAAATGTCCGTTGGTTATGACGACGGGATGTGATCGCAAATTGGTCAGACACAAACTTAAATTCGGATAAGTGGTCATCAGCCATCGCAACTCAACATCTTTATTTTGACGCCGCAACATGGCGTGGATTCGTTCCAGTGCATCGTTAAATATGTCCACAGCGTCGTTTGTGTTATCAAAGTCGTTAAATTCTTCGAAGCGATGCCTTAAACATCGATCGAGCACATTACTCAGCTCGTTATCTACCATTTGTATTTGGAGCCACTTCGGCCATCATGATTTTAGTTTTCCTACAATTTCCACTAGGTGGCATTCAACATTTTAAAAAAATAAATGCTATTTGTTTCTTTTTTAGTTACAAATGTACATAAATGTACATAAATGTGCATAAATGTAATAAATTATATTTTTAATTTTACAATATGCATTTATTAAAATATATGTAATAAATAAATAAATAAATAATCTGACATTACGTCAGAATTTCAAATTAGAGAAACAAGATGGCAACTCCAGTAGACTCTCCAACAGAAGAGCCCGTAAAGAGCAAACGGCCTTCCAGTGAGTATTTTACAATTTCAACCAAATTCCAGTACACTTAATTAAATTAAACTGTGTATCGCTTGAAATTCCAATTAAAAAACGAAAAAAAACAAAATGTCGAGACAATTCATTGATTATTCATTAAAAAAAATGATAATTTTTATTTTGTCAATTAGGTAGTGCCTTCAAACAACAACGACTTCCCGCATGGCAACCCATTTTAACCGCAGGGACTGTCCTACCGACGTTTTTCGTGATCGGAATCGCCTTTATCCCCATCGGAATTGGTTTATTAATTTCATCGGATGGAGTAAGAATTAATGAGAACATTGACATTTATCGAATTTGACATTTAATAAAATGTAATAATGATTCTAGGTACAAGAGGTGGTCGTTGACTACACGGACTGCATCAGCATCGAGCGCGGAAATGAGAATATAAAATGCAGCAAAATTATTGAGAGCAAAAATGGAAGTTGGTGTTCGTGCAGAGAAACATTTACGTTGAAAGAAAACTACAAAGTTTGAAATTCCGAGTTAAAAGAGATATATAGACGAGTAATGAGATTGTTTTTTTTTCTTCAGAGTGACGTGTTTATGTATTACGGATTGACGAATTATTACCAGAATCATCGACGATACGTCAAATCGAGAGATGATAATCAATTGCTCGGACATTTGAGCAACGAGGTGTCGAACGAGTGCGAACCGTTTGCTTACGATGAATCGAATAAGGAGAAGGGAAAAATTCCTATTGCTCCTTGTGGCGCCATTGCCAACAGTCTTTTCAATGGTTCCTACTGAATTAATGAAATTTGATTAAATTGATAATAAATATTTTTTAATTTAGACACATTTAAACTGGTTTGGAAGGGAAAACCGACCCAAGAACCGAGACAAGTTCCCATACTGAAGACGGGAATCGTTTGGCCCACTGATAAATCGATTAAATTTCGAAATCCGCCTGGAAATGCGACCGAAGTTGCTGAAAGTAAAAACTCGAAATACAATAGGTGCATTCAATTTCTCGATTTTCGAAATCCACGGAATCCGATTATGATTTGGCCGATTATGAAAATAGTTTCTGACTTCTCTGAGCATTTGCAGTGCACTAAACTCCCTCCGTTTCCAACACATTGCGAGAACACATTCAAAAACCACCATTTTTATGTTTGTTAATGGTCGTTTTTATGTTCGTTTATGCCCTTTTATGGTCATTTTTCGAATTATTTTTTTAAATGTATTAACAATCGCTGTGTTCGGGAACAAATAAATTTTTATCATCACGTCGATCTAACTGAAATCCATGCGAAATCAACTATCAGCGGTCGAAAGCGACTTTTTTTATCGAGTTCAGTAAATCGGATTTAAAAAAATCAAATATGACGCGAAATGCGTTCATATCCGGTCACGGAAAACGGAAAAATCGGAGTAATTGAATGCAAAATTCGTTGTTCGTTACTATTTTATTTATTTATCGTTTACTTATTTCTGTTAGAATTCAAAAAATTCAGCAAACCACCGTATTGGCAAAAACCCGTTTACGAACTAGACGTAAACGACAGCAGCAACAATGGATTCCAGAACGAGGACCTCATCGTTTGGATGCGAACCGCCGCTTTGCCCACTTTTCGTAAATTATACGGCCGAGTTGATCATTCGGCGCAGGGTTTCATCCGACAGATCCCGGCGGGAGAATATCAACTGGAAGTCAACTATTGTACGAATCCTATTGTTCTATGTTCTAAATACATTATTTAGATTATATAGATTATTTCAATTTTTGTTCCAACACAGCCTACCCCGTGAAATCGTTCGACGGTCGCAAACGAATGATTTTGTCGACCACCTCGTGGTTGGGCGGTAAAAATCCATTCCTCGGCATCGCCTACATCGTCGTAGGCTGCATTTGCTTGGTTCTCGGTGTTGTTTTTCTCGTTATTCACATAAAATTTGGAAAAAGGTTAATAAAAGCGAATTATTAATGATTTTTATTGATTTTTATTGATTTTAATTAATCTTTTCACGTTTCAGCACGCAAGATATGATCAACATCACCCAAAGAACGGGTTATTGAACATCTTTAGTCGTTTTTTAATTTTTTATTATTTATTTATTGAGATTTATTTGATTCGTTGAATTTATTATGTAATAAATGTTGTTTATGTGCGATCATTCCATTCTGTAATATATAATATATAAAACTTGTTGAATTAAAAACGTAAATGGCAATGAAACCTTCATTTTAGGTCATTCGGAGTTTACAAATACTGCCACGCGATTCTCTGTCGCTGTTGGCCGTGACGTCAAAGCAAATCGAGCTCCCCGCCCAACTGTTCGCCTATTTTGGCGCGATAGGCGTCGAAAAATGCCGAGTGGCATTTTAGCAGACGTGCATTCGATAAATGCGCTGCCAAATAAGCGCAGATACCACTTTTGAGCCTTCGATGGCCGACCAGCCAACCAACGAAGCGACTGGCTCCATTGTGTAAGAGACGGAGCCAATTACGTCATCGGTGCGCGTTGTCCTTGAATTACATACGACTAACCGCTCCTAACGCCCTAAAGTCCTAAAACACAACGCACAAACTAAATTCAACGTTTCTCAATCAATCCCTAACCACAATTTTGAATATAAAATGAAAAATTCCGTCAAACAATAGAGAAAAACGAATAAAATCCATTTAATGACGTCACAGATAAGGGGACGAAACGAGTTCGTGCGGGCGGGTTTGGGAACCCCGTACAACATTGGCATGTTACATGACGGGTGAGTGTTTTCTGAATATTATTTTGCTGATAAAATTTTCAGGGAAAACACAGTCTAGGCGCGCAAAGCGATCAAAGCGCCTCTTCTCTGGCTTGAAATGCACAAACCAGCGGGGGAATGCAGCCCACAGCGCTTCGAAAACATTATCCGTTCGCTGATCAAACTGATGCGCTAATGCAACGGCCGCGCTCAGGTCGGGCCTCGGTGCGCGAGAGAACGGCGAGGGCCGTGCTCTATCGCACTAGTACCGACCACGAGCCGAACCGCCCAACAGAGAGCCATCCGCCTCTCACGTTCTCGTTCGCTCTCTCTTTTCAACATTTACTCATCACCTTTTCTCGCCCGTTTTATCGTTTCTCTCTCTTTTTTCAAAATTCCCAGTTCGCCTTCTCGCTTCTCTTTTCTCTTTATCGCAAAACCCGCTTTTGTGTTTCGCTTTGTTTCTGCGCTTTCGGCCGTTGCTCTAACCTTTACTTCATCATTTTTTTCTTCAATTATTCCTTTTTATTCTACGGGGATATTTGATTTAATTTCCTAAATGTGTTTTCCCTGATGAAATGATCAAACTGCGCGTCAATTTGGGCTTCTAAACCAGTTTGCCAACTTTTAGGCCCGCGTTAGGCTTAAAGTTTGGAATCTGCGTTTTAGTTTTGTTAAATTTTGAAATAAAATTGAAAATGGCCATGTTTTGTGTTTTGAGTGGAGAATTTGATTTTTTGGAGGTTTTTTTCTTTTGTTTATTACGAAAATTGGGAAAATTTGGGAAAAAAAGTGAAATTTTCTTATAAAAAAGGAATAAAAGTGTGAAATGGCACGTTTGCGCGGGTTTATGTTTATTTAATATCGTTTTTTTAAATGATTAGATTAATGCCATGTTTTTAATATTTTATTTCCTTTTAATTGTGTCTTGTGTGCCACGTTCAACCTGTAAAAAAAAAAAAAAAAAAAAAAAAAAACCAACCATAACAGACAAATGGCGGCTTAGAAAGAATGGAATAATTAATTGATAAATTATCTAAGACATTTTTTTTATCGCCCATTGTTTCCTGGTGTTTATAAATAAAAAATAAATATTTTAAAATTAAAATATATTTTTTTTAAAAAAAAATAAGAATCTGATTGATTGAAGCCAAAATATTTCGTTTTGAACGTTTTATGATGGAGCGAAATGTCAGGTAAATCTCATAATGACAGGAAATTGTAATAAAAATTAAAATGTTAATTTTTATTTGTATAATAATAATAATAATTAATAATAATTAATAATAATAATATTTGACAAAGAGCTTGCTGCTTAAATGAATGTATTGATATTGGAGATTAAAAATTAACTGTTCGTTGCCTGGCTTCGGAAAATGAAATTAAAAAATTAAAAGTAAAAAAAAATAAAATAAAATAAAAAATGTCGATTTGATTTGCTTGCATAAAACATAAAATAAGTCTTTTCTATCCTTTTCCTTTGTAGGCATCTCGGCAATGGATGATGGTAGCCGCTGTCTTTTAGACGTGATAGGGTGCGTACAACCATCTTGACAAAATGGCAGCACAAAACCCAATAAACTAATGCACCTGCTCCTAGATTCATTGCTTCGTAAAAATCCTAGTTGCATGTCTTTCGAAACAAATTGCTTTCTTGACGCTTACAACTTTTAATTTAATATTTCATCCTCAATTGTCTGCTAAATTTTTTTTTTTTTTCTTTTTCTTTTATTATTTATTATTTTTTTTGTTTTTGATTTTTTATTTTTTTTATTTTTTTATTTTTTTGAATTAGTGACCCATCAGCCTTACAATCCTTCCTGGAAGAAGGGGATAACCTCGTAAGTATTTTCTCCATTCGAAAATCTGAAATAAAATATGGAAAATGTGGAAAAATTAAGAAAATGTATAAAAATATACGAAAAACTTAAGAAAATGTATAAAAATATACGAAAAACTTAAGAAAATGTATAAAAATATACGAAAAACTTAAGAAAATGTATAAAAATATACGAAAAACTTAAGAAAATGTATAAAAATATACGAAAAACTTAAGAAAATGTATAAAAATATACGAAAAACTTAAGAAAATGTATAAAATATACAAGAAACTTAAGAAAATATATAAAAATATACAAGAAAATGTATATTATATACGAAAAACTTAAGAAAATGTATAATAAAAACAAAAAAATATGTAAAAATATCGAAAAACGTTTGAAATGAAACCAGATGTGCAATACATGACCTAAAAATCATCGAAAAAGAACAAAATTCGACCTAAATCATTAAAAAAAAACCCAAAAAAACGACCCAAATCCATTAAAAACTGACAGATTTTCGAATACTCCTCAACTAAATGCATCACTCAACTAACATTTGCAACTCCCCACAGAAAAATTCGCCATCAACATCCCTGGATGACTCGCCCTTACAAGTGGACTTCTGCATCCGCACGAACGGCAGCCACATCCGAACATCGCCCACTCTACTAAAACAAGCAGCCGCAGCAGCAGTAGTGGCAGGCGGCATCAACACGTTCCAAGTATCCGCCACGCAGACCGTAACCACCACCATCAGCAACCAAGTGGTCTGTTGCACGCAGGCGCCATCTCCCGCACACCAACAACCCGTGGCGTCACCGCAGATTCAACATTCGCCATTGAACAGTCGCAATGCCACCCCCACATCCACATCCACATCCACATCCACATCCTCGGTCCAATCACCCGCACCGTCACCTTTTTCAGTTCCTAGTCGATCGCCCGCTCAACCGATCCCGTCACCTTCCCCGTCCACCCAATCGCCGGCCGGCCACTACCAGAACAAATCTCCCGTGCACGCACCGCCCAGCAAATCACCGCTCGCCATCCAACAACAGTCTCCCGTCGTCCAATTCGTGCAGCAGCAGCAGCAGCAGCAGCAGCAGCAACAGCAGCAACAGCAGCATCGCAACGTGAAACCGATCCAACCGAAACAGCCGCATCTACTTCCAAAACCGGCCGCTGGGGCCGCCAACGGAATCCAATTCAGTAAAAACCGAAACCACGCCGTGGCACCACAACCCAGTCAACTGGTCATCAACCAAGCGCCACCCACGGCCACTATGCTACCCAACAGCAACGCCGGAACGCTTCTACTAAACCACCACATCCTCGGTCTGGCGCAGAATCCGATTCTTATCCAAGGCAACGCGGGCGGAATCCAGAATTTACAACTGCTCATGCGTCCGCAGCAAGCCACGACTCAGCCCGGTGCACCGGGGCCCGGCGCACCCGCCAACCAGACGGCTCTGATGGCCGCGCTCCAAGTTCAGAACCAGGCGGCGCAGCAGGCGTTGCTCAATCACAACAAGGGTCAAACGATGGTCATTCCGACCGGCATGCAACAGCAGAATAAGCCTACTAATGTATTGGTCAACGCTGCGGGTCAGCAGATCCACCTGCAACAGATCCAGACGCCGCAAGGACCCATCACGATCGCCATCACGCCGCAGCAGTTGCGCAGTTTCCAGACGATGGGCGGCGGCGCGCCGACCGTGTTGCAGGGCGTCAGTCTTCCGACCGGGATGGTGGTCAATCGACAGATGCCGCAAACGGTTAAAGCACCCGGCGTTAATTTGGAAGAGCTATTGAAACAGGCGGGGATCGTGCCGGCTGACACGCAGAATGTTGTGGTCAGTCAGCCGCAGCAGGTGCTCATTCCGACGTCGAGGGCCAATTCGCAGCTGATCACGCAGTTGCAGCAACCAATTCCGTTGGCGCAAGGGGCGCCCGGCCAGCAGGTCAAATTGTCGATCGCGCAGGACGGAAGCGTCTTTTTACAGCGCCCTCTCATGACGACGGCGGCGGCGGCGGCGGCGACGGCGACGGCGACGGCGACGGCGACGGCGACGGCTGCAACGAGCGAATCGGTGTTGATGCAGCGACTTAATTCGCAGCCGCAGATTCAGATTCCTCCGAGTTCGAGTGGGTCAGTGGACACGGGGTCGCCGCTGCTGCCGTTGACGGTGCAGAACATTAATTTGTCAGCGGCGGCGCAGCAAACTGCCTTGTTTTCCATAGGGTCGAATGCGACTGCGACTGCGACTGCGACGGCGACGGCGAGCGTGGTGGATGTGGGTGGTCCGATGCCAGGGGGTCAGTTGGCCGCTCAGCATTCCGTTCTGGCGCAGGCGTTGAGTCAGAAGGCGAATTTGGTGGTGCCGCCGCTGCCGCCGCTGCCGCCGGTGCCGCCGGTGCCGCCGGTGCAGCAGAAACTGGAACAGCAGGCGAGTTCGACGGCCACCGTCGCTTCGATCGCTCATCCGGTGCCGTCGGTTGCGACCATTCCTAATGGAGCAGCTGTGATAAAAAGTGAAACGACTAATGTGTTGTTGACCAGTGCGCCCATGACGTCCATCCCCGCTGGGCCGAAGTTACAGACTATTCAACTCACTTCTCAGAATCAGGATGTAATCGTAATTCACTTATTTTGCGCCGGCGCCGGTGCCGGTGTCGGTGTGGCGGTCGGAAATGAAACTACGTTTCCAACACATTGCGATCAACTCCCATTGGCCAGAGCCTGTTGGCTCTCGCATTAATACAAATTTATATAAATCTGACCACATATGTCGCAATTGTCGCAATGTGTTTGAAATGTAAACCGACCAATCGCGCAATTCCATCCCATAGAAGGATCTGTCTTCTCATTGGTTGTCCAAATTTCTTAACTTACTATTTAACCATTCGGGCACGAAACTCCCATTGGTTAATGATTAATGACCTATGCATTGTTCCGAAAGTATATATAATCCTCTAGTCAAAAAATCATCGTTTCTTAATCCAAATACTTGAAAAAATTCTTTACATTTGGCTTTATCTATTGTTGCGCATTGTTGCACATTTTTTCGCTACGAAACGATGATTTTTCGACTCGACTCGACTCGGCTCGACTCGGCTCGACTAGACGATTAAAATAAGACAGCCCAATGCAAAAAAGTTGATTTTTCACTTTCGTGCACGAATTGTTGGATAGAGTTTACTTGAAAATCAAAATTGCGCAGCCATCTTGCGTTACGTTACGTTACGGAGTGGTGCGAACACCAATGTGAACTACACGGACCAAAACCTGACCAAAACCTCACCTCACCGTCGACTTATTTCCGAGTAAATAACACTAATAATTGTTACGTAATATCCATTTTTGCAGATTCTTAATAAATGTAATGCTCAACTCCGCACTCTATCGAGCCAGAAAACACACACACCGCAGCAGCGGCAAATGATCCAACAGTTGCAGGCAACTCAACAAAAAATTCTCGCCCAAGGCAAAGTGATTCACATTCAGCAAGCACCTGCAAACACCCTTCAACTCGTAAACTAATTTTTCTTTTTTT
>JH431236.1:59224-73864 GCA_000239455.1 Strigamia maritima
TTTTTTTTTTTATTTTTATTTTTATGATTAAAAATTCAAGTTTTTTGGCTTTTTCAAAGTTTTGAAGTTTGAATCGGTCTGGTTCTCATTGCTAAAGTGTTGTGACTAACGGCTCATCCTAAACTCTATCCAACAATTCGTGCACGAAACTGAAAAGTGAACCTTTTTTGCATTCTACCGAAAGTATATATTGTGGTATCTAATTTTAATCGTCTGGTCGATCCGAGTCGAAAAATCATCGTTTCGTAGCCAAAAAATGTGCGCAACAATAGAAAAAGCCAAATGTAAAGAATTTTTTCAAATATTTTACGAGCGTTTTCATTCGTTAAGAATGTCACGCACATTTTTTGGACCACGAAACGATGATTTTTCGACTCGGCTTAACTAGAGGATTAAAATAAGATACCACAATCTTATTTTGCGGTAAAATCGCGCGATTTTATTGCGTTTTGCGGTTTTTTAAAACTTATTTCGCCTTCAAAATTTGCGCTATTTTTAAAATCGAAAATTTCTCTAGGTTCCCACACGCAGCAAAAACACAGAAAAAGTCAGAAAAATTTAAAAAAAAAAAAAAAAACCGCAATTTTGACGTAATTTTCCGCGCGGAATTCGCGCGATAAAGCGGAAAAATCGCGAGTGAGAACCCAGAAGCCATTAACCAATGCGAGTTTCGTGCACGAATTGTTACCACGAATCTGTGCGCTAAACATTGTCATTACAACGTGGATAAAGTCGAAACAAATCAACTTTAGCGCGCCGGCTAAGCACGTAAGACCAGATGAAGCTTCGCTGGTTTGACGCACGAGTTTTAACTGAATCGAATGTAAAACGACAAGAACAACAACACCGAGCTTGCGGTCATCATCAGGCACCTTCAGGCTGAATGAACAGCAGGGAATTATTGATATTCTTCTACATCTAAAGATTTATTTATTATTTATTCTCGTTCTAATTATAATTCAGTTTGTTTTCACGCGACAGTCAGATTGATACTTGGAAGAAATCTTGATGCGTAAAAATGGAAACACCTCGAGGATTATCGCGCAACTTAATAAAGAAACGAGTAAATTCGGTTAAAAAAAAAAAATGCGAGTTTTTCTTTTTCCCTTTTTTCATTTCTCATTTCCATGTGGAGCGTCTGTGCAGCGTCTGTGCGCATTTGCTTTTCAAATCAGCAAAACTTGTAATGTGATAAATGGCCGCCTCACTCCGAATATTAACCCTTCCTTCGTTTTCCTTCCCTTTCAAACGGAGGGTCCTTAAAAGACTCGAACGAACGGTGTCTGTCAGTCGCACTCTTGTCCACCGATCCGATCCGATCCGATACGGGATGCGTGTCGGAGCCGACCGAGTGGGGGAGGGGGGTCGTGCGTGGGGCGGTGGGAGCGCGCACGTCCTGCCACGCGCACTCGGCGTTCGTCTCTGGCAACACAATGCGGAGCGGGCGATGGGACCGGCTGATTGCAGCGTTCGCTTTCGTCTATCGAGCGTTTTAGAGATTTGAAAAAAAAAAAATTTTCGCCGCTCGCGGTTTCATTTTTATTGTAATTTCTCTCCCATCCCTCAAAAACCCCCCGCCCGCACCCGCACCCCCACCCCCCCGCGCACAAACTCAACTCGTGGTATTCTTCCCCCTTTTCCCGTCATTGCGTTTTCCTAATTGCGTCATCACGCCCGCGACGCCCTTGCCCGATACAAACGCAATTGCGCTAATGACGTATGTAGCAACGCTGCGTTGAGTACACGACGGCGGGCCGGAGCCAGCCAGCCAACCAACAATCCGAGAAATTGACGTATTTTACATATTTCTTTGATTGACAAGTTGTTCTTCCAAGACCTTTTTCCCCACCAGGGGTCTCTCATTCCGAGTAGTCGTTTACTATTTACCGAGGTGGTGCGTGCCTTTTGCTCGCCCCCTCCGCGCCAATTACGACCATTGTCCTCCCCCCCCTGCACCTTCTTTTCACAAATCTCTCAGGGATGGAATTAGTCGCATTGTGCAACGCCATCTATTGACAATTAACACCAACTTTTACTTCATTGGCCCAATTTACTGTTGGCACTTTTCCTCTGGATGCCGAAGCCAAACAACAAAGATTTCTTCTTTTTCTTCTTTTTCTTCTTTTTTTACTTTGGTCGAGTCGAGCGTAGCCAATGGGAAAAGAGGAAGAAATTTTAAAAACTTAATTTTGCCGGGTTTCGTGTTTTGCCTTCCACGAAGGTTTTTGACCGATCACTTGTTGAACCGTAGTTGTAGAAGGACAGCGAAACGCTGAGACGAACGCCATCTGCTTTGTTTGATGCGAGCCCATTAGCACCCTATCATCTTGTTTCTTCTTTTGTTCTTGGCACGTGCAAACAGGGTCATAATAAGCGTCATCCACCCACACATCCCATTCCAGAACCCTTGCCGCCACCCCCTTTCCTCCGAAGCTCTTCGTCAGACTCGAGATAAGGAAGCGTCTTATTAATAGCTAAGATGGTGGGGGCGAAGGAAAAAAAAGAGCGCACAAATGGGTGGTGCAACATTCATAATTAATCTTGCAGAAGAAAGTGATAAGAAGAAGGGAAAATGATTTTCAATTGATTCGTTAACCAATGACAAGTCGCGGGACGCATATGGAGGAAGGACGAAGGGGAAAAGGATGGACAAGAGGAAGCTAATTCACTAATTGACGGACGACGAAAAAGAGAAAGAAAAGGTTAAAGCGTTTTAAAGTTGCGAAAAAAGTTGAGCGCCAACAAAATCCATCGATAATCGTTTGATTTTGACGCCCGGTTTACTCGACGGTTTCCGCAGTTGCGCCGTTCTTCGAATGATTAGGTGCATTCGGAAACTAAAACTCGTGCTTAGTTTATTGCCTCTTTATTCCACATAATTCTGACATGAGTGTGAAAATCTGAGGCTAGTTTTAGCTAAGTTTTAGCTTTTATCACGTGACTTGAAGTAGTCGTGCGACTTCTGAAGCAAATGTCGCCTGCAATTGCAGGACACAAACAAGTGTCTCATGAAACGCTGGGATAGTAGCGTTTTCGAAAACGCGCGTGCCACTTAATCTTAGACATTTCTGGAAATGACCAGGGTTGGGCGCGCTACTGAAGAAAATAGCGCCGCTAGTGTTGCGCTACAAATTTATCAAATAGTGAACCGCCATTGCGCTGCCACTACTTTGAAAAATTTGTAGCGACGCGGTGCTACTTGCTGAAAATGAAGCAAATGTAGCGAATATGATGCACTACTATTCCGCTATTTGCAACGTCAGAGTAATGGAACGTTCCATTTACTCTGGCGACGGTATATCGTACATGAATGCCATTTGAATGCCATTTGAATGACGTTTGTGGGACGTTTTGCCTAGGTATGGAAATAGCGAAAAAGTAGTTCGACTTGCACTACTTTTTCGCTATTTAGGACATAAATACAATTGGCGCTACTTTCCGACTTAGCGGTAGAAAGTAGCGAAATATCAGCGCCGCTACAGTAGCGATAGCGCTTTTTCGCCCAACCCTGGAAATGACGACATATTTCAGGAAACGAAACGAGGGAAACACGAAAATGTTTCAGTTTCTGAATGCACCTAATGTATTTCGCAGCGAAAGCGAAAGCTAAAGCGAAAACGAAAGCGAAGGGTTAAATGGCGGAATGCGCCAGGTGGACACTGATGGGAGGATCGGCAAGAAAAGAGGGCGCGTTTGAATTGTATCAGTGGTTGCAAGGGGTGGTCTCTCCTTTTCCCCTAGGGTTGCAAATGGCCGATAGAGACGCCACAGTGCCCTCGCTCGCTCGCTACAAAGGCACCCGTGGGTCCTCGACGATCAAAGAGCACATGGCCGGGGTTTATGAGCGACTATAAACGCCCCAAGACGAGTTATCAAAAATTTTTTTTTTTATATAAAAGAGGAAGGTGAAGGAAAAAATGTGACTTTAAAAAAAAAAATGGTGGAGGAAAGCGAACGCAGGATGGGGACGCGGAGACGACGTTGCGTGCTTGTGTGGGAATTGTGGCACATGCCTTTCCTAAAGGGGGTGTCTAATCTTCATCCTATTATTTCTGCCACGATGCCGAACCCCCTTTTCTACACCCCCACTCATCCTCATGCGCGTTGGAGGGGTCTGCGCGTTCTTCGCTATAATTACGCAAGATGACAGACGCCTGCGGGCGCAGCTGCTGCCCGCCCCTCGATGCCCCCGCATGCAAATGAGAACTCATCACCCCCTTCCCATACACCCTCTCGTGAATCGAATGTCGGGTCATGGGGTCAGTCTGTGGACCCCTCCAGGGGTTCATCATATTTTTTTTTATTGCGAACGTATTGTGGGAGGGATGAAGAATGTTTGTCGCGCGTTTCCCTTAATGTGGGAATCCGCGATGGAAAAACATGGCGATTTGTTAAGGTCAAACAACGCGAAACAAAAAGCAAAAAACCATCGGGGGGGGGAATACGCTATTATTCCTTCGGATAATGGCGAGTCAGATTAGTGTGCCGGATAATTCGAATTTTCGGGCATTTTGTCCATTTGATTATTAATTGACCGGTTGTCTACTTGTCAAAAACGGATGAAACTCGTAGTTATCGGCATGCCGTTGTTTCCGAAGGATTGTAGCTTTGTAAAGCAAACGTCGGACCGAACGGCTAATGAGGTCTCCGGTGATGTCGGCTTTTTGCCGACTCGGCTTTTTCCAAGTGGGTCAAGATGTGTGGGCGTTTTATCTAGACTCTGTGTCAACACCCGCGCTCGCCTCGTATAACCGAGGTCCGTCGAGTAGGCTCTTGGACGCCAGTCCGAGCGAGCCCGTTCCGCTCTACCGCGTAAATCGGGGACCTGCTTGCGCATGCGTGGCTGACCACATGCGACGATGCGATGTGTTGATCCCGCATTCAGTTTTGCTTTTTCCCACGTCTCCCAGCCACTAAAATCATCACGAGGTGGAAATGTCTTTTGATTTCTTCTTTCGCTTTTTTTCGTTTTTCTTCTGGCGCTGTAGGGTCGTGAAGCAGGGGAAGCGACTTTTTGGGGGTGCTTTTGTTTGTGAATCTGCTTGGAAATCAAATTAACTTTTTAAACAATGAAATCTACGCACCACGGAACTCGATCGAAGACCAGACGCGGGAGTCGTATGTAGGTGCGGGGGTGGGTGGGGGTCATGAACGAGACTTTTTTTATTCTAACTTTAAAAATGAAAAGAGGAAGGAAGGAAGGAAGGAAAGAAAGAAAAGATGCTTAGCGAAGCGTTTGCTCAATTTGTGGCCAGCAAAACAAGGCCGCGGGGCGCGTGTACATGGGACGTCGAGTAAGAGTCCTTCCTCGGACGAAACGACAAGACGCGACTCAATTCGACTGTGGGAGAGGAGGTCAACGGCGCGAAACTAATGGATTCGTGTATGGGGTTAAATAAGGTGGGGGTTCTCGAAGGGGTGGCATGATGACGATGGAGGGGGTTAAGAAGAAAAAATGGCAAAATCTTCCTGGGAACGCAGCAGCAGCAGAGAAAGACGCTTCCTTCTTCAGGCACCTGCAAATCCCAATTACGGGCCTCAAGGCGATTACTACGCGGGGAATGCCGGGAATCTGGAGAGCGAAGAGGGGCGGCCGGTGCAGTTGGGTTCCTTAAGAAAAACAAGTTAAAAAATAAATGCGAGCGGAAGGAAAAGGAAAGGAAATATCGGCATCCATTTTGTGACAGTTTATTAATGGAAAGCGGCGTTAATAATTGAGATATTGGTTCGCGGATCCGATCGAGCATCCCTTCGGGCATCAAATGTCGATCAAATATGCGGCCGACCGAGAGCGAATCAAACATCAACACTTTTGACACTTTGTTCGGCCTTTTTGGTACCCTTTTTGGAACCGGTAACCGGTACACTTTGTTCTTGCGCCTAAACTCTGCGCTTTACTGTACTTCAGCTCGAGGACTTGGCTGAGTTGAGAACACCGAAAAATCAATAGGAAAAAGAAATGCTTATCAATGTTGAATATTGTGGACAAATTATCCGGGAATCACGGGAATCAACTTATTGAGTCACGACAACGTTAAGTCGGAATTAAATGAAATTATTTCGGGCTAATAATGATTAATTAATTAATTAATTAATTAATTAATTAACTAAGCTATTCCTAATTTATATCTCATCACTAATGAATAGTTCACATTGAATGTAACGTAACTTGCGAAAGTTTAGCGTTACTTACGGAAACCGACTAATCACGCAATTTCTCATTTCATCTTGTTTTTTCATGAGAGAAGCAGCTGTCTTCTCATTGGTTGCCATAATTTCTTAAGTCACATTACTTCCTAAACTCTATTTAAGAATTCGTGCACGAAACCTTCTCCCATTGGTTAATGACCTATGCATTGTATCGAAAGTATTTATTGTGATATCTTATTTTAATCCTCTAGTTGAGCCGAGTCGAAAAATCATCGTTTCGTAGTCGCAAAATGTGCGTGCCACTGTTAACTCGTAAAATATTTTAAAAAATTATTTACATTTGGCTTTTTCTATTGTTGCGCACTTTTTTGGGCTACGAAACGATGATTTTTGGACTCGGCTTGACTAGAGGATTAAAATAAGATATTACAATATATACTTTCGGAACAATGCAAAAAAATTCACTTTTCAGTTTCGCGCACGAATTGTTGAATGGAGTACTTCAAAATCAATCTTGAAGTAAGAACTTAAGTTTACGTCTGTGATTTTAAACTCACGATGCATTGCTCAGCCATGCTGCATTACATTACGAAGTGGTGTAAACACTAATATGAACTAACCATAAAGGTGCGTTTTCATGTAAAGCGATTTTCTTCACGAAGAAGCGTTTTGACAAGTCACATGTGGATGTGAATTTAAACGCTATCACGAGGGCGCATCGCGATAAAGTAAATCTTTTTACATTTACATGTACACGATTTTTTTAAGACTGATTTGACACATGCTGATGTAACCACACTTGTTAGCAAAAAAAACCGCCATTTTTGACCTAAAAAAAAAGTCAAGTCGACCGATTTTTAGCCACGAGCTTAAATACGCGTATAACCTTAATCGGTTTTAATGGGCTTATAATCGAAAACTGACATTTTTGACCTCTGAAAAAAGTCAATTGGACCGTTTTACGGTTTTACGGTAGTGGAACTTAAAGGTCAAGTGCAATCTAAAATTTAATTTTAATGTGTGAAAGAGTGTTAACAATAACGTATATTTCATTTTTTTAAATATTTTATTGTTGCATATTTATTATTTTATAAACAAAACAATGTCTAGTTGGCTAGCCTCGTCTGTCACGCAATGCATCATGGTCGAGCAAGGATTAAATGACGTCACCAGTTCTAATTGTTAACAAAACAACCATCTGCGCATGCGCATATTCACGCACATGCTCAGAGAGTTGAAATTCGACCAAACCTGAGGACTAGTTCTGGATCATTTGAATTTTAGGATTGGGAACGTCATTCGACCATGATGCTTTGCATTGTGGAGAAGGAATATTGGAATTGTTATATAATAATAAATCTGCAACAATAAAATATTTAAAAAAATGAAATATATGTTATTGTTAACACTCTTTCACACATTAAAATTAAATTTTAGATTGCACTTGACCTTTAAGTTAAAATTTGTCCTACGACCTTTTATGAATGCGGGACCAGGTTATTTTAAAATTTCCTCCTGAGTGGTCGGTTAACATCACTTTGTGACATATACAATGTGACATCTTACTATGATGCGATTTTTGAACAAAGCTAACTAATCGTCGTTTCTACTGCTTAGTTCACACTGGACGTAACGTAACGTAACTTAAGGAAAATTAACGTAACTTAAGGAAAATTAACGTAACTTAAGGAAAATTAACGTAACTTAAGGAAAATTAACGTAACTTAAGGAAAATTAACGTAACTTAAGGAAAATTAACGTAACTTAAGGAAAATTAACGTAACTTAAGGAAAATTAACGTAACTTAAGGAAAATTAACGTAACTTAAGGAAAATTAACGTAACTTAAGGAAAATTAACGTAACTTAAGGAAAATTAACGTAACTTAAGGAAAATTAACGTAACTTAAGGAAAATTAACGTAACTTAAGGAAAGAAACGTAAGGTTTGGTTCACACTGCTCGCGTTAGGTAAATGTAAACCGACCAATCAAAATAAATTGGATTTAGATCCAATTTTTCTTCTCTAGAGTTGAGTTGGCATCTACTTGTAATGAGTGTTCCACGCTGGCTGCAATGGAGGCCAAAAATCACGCAATGTCTCATTTAATCTCGTTTTTCATGAGAGTAGCAGCCGTGTTCTCATTGGTTGGCCGTAAGTTCTTAAGTTACGTTACGTCCTACTTCAAAATCGATTTTGAAGTAAGAACTTAAGTCTACGTCTGCGTTTATAAGCCCGCACTGCATCGCGCAGCCTCCCTGCGTTACGTTCCGGAGTTGCGTGAACACCAGCGTGAACTAAGCATACCGCTGCCACCATGTGTTGTTATCGAACGTAAGTAACTAAACAAGTGTTTATTGTAAATATAAAATGGGCTTATATACGGCCCTAGTGGGTCCGTCATGCGTACGCGTACGTATACGTCTTTGGTCAAGACAAAACTTTGGCATCGCACCGACTGTTTGCGCGAATTCAACACCAGACGGCAACAGGAGACGCGCGCACAGCACGAAACAGGCGAAACTGGAGTTGCTGTTGGGCGTGAGTCACTGAGACATGGATATAAAAAAAAAAAATAAAAAAACGCGGGAATCGGAGCAGGTGGAGAAAGGGGAAGAGAGGTGATGCGCTCCCTCTTTCACAAATGGACGAGCGAGGGAGGACGCCGCGCGTTCATGCACCCAAACTAACTCCAGCTCCAGCGAAATGTGGTGCTAAGCTGAAATCGATAGAAATTCAGGCCGATTTGATTTTAATTACCGAGCAACTTTTATTCACCTGCATTGACCTTGAACAGCTGCGAAGGACTCCGACGCGACGGATTGAGGGGAAGGCGAGAGAAAGGGAAAAGGGGGGAAGGAGTCGGTTGAAAAGGGGTCACGTCACGCGAGACACGCGGCGAACGAGTGACGCGTGAGGTGTTGCACGTGGCGTCGTCATGACGACTTTACCCTCACCAAAACACCACAGCACAGGCTGAGGTCACGTGTCGACTGCTGCCATCGCGTGGCCGAATTGAGAATTAAATCAACAACGACGTCATTTAAAAATCAAAAATTATTATTATCATTTAAATCAATCATTTAAATACTTTTTTATGAATAAATTATCATTCGTGATGAATGACGTAATAATTTGCGTTGAAAACCAGAATTTTCCTTCATTACCCCCCCCCCCACCCCACCCCACCCTCTAGTTTGCTCCGTTTCCATAGCAACCGCATATAGGCGTGGATGGTGGCGTTCCCACGTTGGGTCCGCGACCTCCCCCTTTCCTTCTATGCCTCGTTTCCACCCTGGCATCGGGATAATGGGCGCGGTCGGTGCTTATCAAGCTCGCGCACTCCCCCACACATGCGCCACTAGTCCATGACGTCATCCCTCGACGATTCATAGACAAAATATATTTTTAACCCTCACTTTCTTTACCCTTCGAAAAAGGCTTAAAACCACCGGGTTACCGTGGCAACCGTGTTATTCGGGTGCCTGTCTTCATCTAGACATTAATTCCCCCCCCCCTACTCTCTTCCCCGACCCCCGTTTTAATAAATTTAGCTAAAGAGAAAAAAAAAAAAATAATTTTGCCAAGTTGAAGAAGGGTCTGCCAAATGCAGGGCATGAGTGACCCAACAAAACGCTGTTGCCATGACGATGATGGCGTGGCCTCCATTTTTGTTGTGACAAGGAAGCTCGCTGGTCGTCATGACGACGCACAACAGGAATTTTTTGGTCCGAAATGATTGCAACACTGAGTGGGTGGGGTTTTTGGGGAGGATGAAAAGGGGCTATTGGTTAGAGGGACACCCTTACCGTCAGTCAAAGGTGGAACGCGACAAGGTGACGCTTGCTTCGTCATCAACTTACCTGTGGAATTAAAAAGAAAAAAAGAGACAAAATAATACAATGGTTAATTATTATATTACGTCATTTTTCGCATTTTTTCCAAAATATCCGAAAAAAAAAAATAATAATAATAATAATTTATGCATATGTTCCTAAATTTACATAAATTAAATTAACATAAATTTTGTAATAGCGGTATTCAGATTTTAAAAAATGTATTCTTAGACGTATAATTGATTGGAAAATTATTTTACCCAAATTTTTTGAATTTTGAATAATTTATTCATTTTATTATTCCCATTGGTTAATGATCTATGCATTGTATCGAAAGTATACATTGTGGTATCTAGTTTTAATCCTCTAGTTGAGCCGAGTCGAAAAATCATCGTTTCGTAGTCGAAAAATGTGCGTGCCATTGTTAACGAACGAAAACGCTGTAAAATATTTGAAAAAATTCTTTACATTTGGCTTTTTCTATTGTTGCGCACATTTTTTCGCTACGAAACGATGATTTTCCCACTCGGCTCGACTAGACGATTAAAATAAGATACAACAATATATACTTTCGATACAATGCAAAAAAGTTGACTTTTCAGTTTCGTGCACGAATTGTTGGATATCGAGTGTTAGAATAAATCAACAACGATGTTATTTCGATATACTCTCTCGAGAGGGAGAAAGTGTGAGAGAGAGAGAGAGAGAAGGGTGATGATTTGAGTTCTTGGAACGAAATGTCCGTTGAGGTGTTTCCCAGATCGAAGTCGGGCGACCTTGCCCTTGGCGCCGACAGGATTACATAGCCAATTAAATTGATTGGGAATTATCAGAGTCTTTTCACACCCCCCCCCCCCAAATTAATCCGTAAAACCCCTAAAAATACATTTTCAACTCGTTGTTATGGCAACTGACGACATAACACTCGAATTTACCAACTAAATTGGGCACCAGATGTCGGTAACATCGGTTAAAATGGTAAAAATGGGATAAAACACAAAGAAAGAGTTAGTTTCACCATTTTGAATTCTCAAGGAGATTCGGGTATTAAAAATGAAAGTCGAGTTGACGAGTGTCTTTCTTAGATGTGGGGGTTATCGACATGTCGGGATGGGGAGTGGGGGTGTTGATGATGGGGGTTTTTTTTGGCTTTAATCTTGTTTTATCTTTCCGTGCCATTTACCTCGTTGGTTGGTGCATGTTTTTAATTACCTTTTGTCGATTGTGACGTCATTTTGACAAGATGGAGGAGGTTGTGGGGGATTCTTTTATCGTGAAATGTCCACCGATTGATATACCCCCCACCCCCATCTCATCCCTCGTTGTCTAGTTTTCCCTCTATTCGTACGATAACCGACCACGAAACGATAAAAGGAAGTAAAGGGGTTGTCAATTGAGCCGCAAGAGTCCATTTATAAGCGAGGTTTTGTGACGTCATTTCGTAGAATGTTATACCGCAACACGTTACGAGTGAGATAATGGAATTGTAACGGTTTGTGATTTACGGTCAACATTAATTCGACTCCGCCATTTTGCTTTAATTTTTTTACAATAGTTGCATTCGAAAATGAAAATAGAATTGTTAGTTTTAGTCTGGTGTTGATTTTAGACCCTAAAAACTTCTAAAGAAGCCATCTTGGAAACGATATGATATTTCTCGACTATAAAACCTGTAGATTTTGTAGGTGGGGGACGTTATTTAACAAGATTCTAACGATTTCGTGAGAAATCGGCATAAAAATAGGTGAGAGTTGCGAAAAAATAATAATAAACCGTTTTGACGGACATCAGCGAACATCGTGGCCGCGGAACATGCACCTACGTCGGCCACGGTGTTCGCTGATGTCCGTCAAAATAGTTTGTCTTTATTTTTTTTTTACAAATTTTATCCAACAATTCGTGAACTCCCATTGGTTAATGGCCTAATCATTCTACTAAAAGTATATATTGTGGTATCTTATTTTAATCCTCTAGTTAAGCCGAGTCGAAAAATCATTGTTTCGTAGTCGAAAAATGTGCGTACCATTGTTAACGAATGAAAACGCTCGTAAAATATTTGAAAAAATTCTTTACATTTGGCTTTTTCTATTGTTGCGCACATTTTTTGGCTACGAAACGATGATTTTTCGACTCGGCTCGACTAGACGATTAAAATAAGATACAACAATATATACTTTCGGTAGAATGCAAAAAAATTCACTTTTCAGTTTCGTGCACGAATTGTTGAATAGAGTTTAGAATTTCGTTAAAACCGAAGTAAAAATCGAAAATTGCTTTAAAATCGACTAAAAACCAACTTTTCTAAAACGACTAAAACCACGTTGGTTTTCATTGTCGAATACAACTAATATTTACAATCCGCCATTTTCTTGTTTCTTTTTTAATCATATTTTTCCAAAACAAAAAAAATAAAAATAAAAAAAAAAAAAAAAAAAAAGAAATTTCCAACCCAACTGTCCTTTGTCTATGGTCGCTATGACTACCAAACACTAACAAACCCCCACCGCCATTAGACAGCAACGCAGTGTCGCCCGCCAGGTGATTAACTTCATCCACCCACTCACGTGATACCGCACCTGCCTCCTCAAACTCGTTACTACGATACACAAACAATTTATCCCAAACGTAAGAAAAGCCCTCACACCCCGGCCACACACCGATCAGCCTGCCGTCAACCTTCACCTACATCCCGCACACAAAAAAATCAAAACGCGGTGACATTTAAAAAACCCGAAAAAATAAAAAAAAAAAAAAATACGGAAATGACGTCACTCGAGACATGAAGGGGTTGGTTGGAGTGGTTGAGGGGGTGAACGACACCTGTGGCTGTTTCCTAATCAAACGCTAATTAGGAGGTTCCAGCAAGACGACGTCGTGCTTCTGCCAATTAAAAATTCACGCGTCCACTGCCAGATGGCGCCGCCAAAATTTTAATTGGTTCTCGGCCACGGCCATTTTGGACTTGACAAATGTTTAATATACGTTATTTTTATGTTTACAAAATATTTATAAATTTACTTTTTTCGTTGCTAGGGGCAACGGAATTGGCTAGAACGCGGTTGACCCCTCGGAATCGGATGAAAAAAAGGGGGGGGGGGGGTATTGAGGATCAGGTGTAGGAAATTAAATCATTATCGCCGCCATCTTTATTTATTGACGCGGTCGAGGGGGTGTCCAAAGAGAGGGTGCAACGAGTGGTGCCACGAGTGACCGTTAGTGTTTGGTTGTCGTGGCAACGGAAGAGAGGAGACGCGTGTTTGTATACAATTATCGGTCATTGTTAAAGGGAATATTTTTAAGACGTTAAATATTTTCGTAGAAGCGCGGTTCGTGTTTTCCGATGACGTCATAGGGGAAAATGGATGAATGAGTCGGTTGGTTGATGCAGTAAGGTGAAGCCCAACTCGGGCGGAGTTTTTTTTCTTTTTCTTTTTTAAAGGGGAAGCGGGTGGAGTTTTAGATGAAAAGGAATGGGATATATATTGATTTACGGGAGAGAGAGTTGGTTGATAGATATAAAAAAGTTCAACAAGTGACCGGTCGTGGACGGGGGAGTGGAATTGGGAATTTTTTTTTTGGGGGGGGTGCGAATTTTTGGAATTTAATACGGAAAAAATTCGAAAATGGAATTATTTTTTTTTTTTTGTACAAAAAAATTGAATTTATAATTTGAAGATTAATTCGAAAAATTCGAATTTTAATTGACAAAATAGGGAATTTTGTATTTCGTATTAGTATTAAATCCCTGTTTTTTCGCATTAAATCCTAAAAAAAAAAAAACTCAAAAAAATGTCATTTAATACGAAAAAATGGCATTTTAATATGAAAAACTACTAGGATTTTAATACGAAAAACACGGAAAACAGGGGTTTAATACGAAAAACAGGAAATTAATACGAAAAAATGTCATTTAATACGAAAAAATGACATTTTAATACGAGAAACACGAAAAACAGGCGTTTAATACGAAAAACAGGAATTTAATACGAAAAATGTCATTTAATACGAAAAAGGGCATTTAATACGAAAAATGTCATTTAATACGAAAAAATGTCATTTTAATACGAAAAAATGTCATTTAATACGAAAAAATGTCATTTTAATACGAAAAATATCATTTAATACGAAAAATAGGGGTTTAAAACTGGCATTTAATACGAAAAAATGTCATTTAATACGAAAAACTAGCATTTTAATACGAAAAACAGGAATTTAATACGAAAAAATGTCATTTCAATACGAAAAACAGAGATTTAATACGAAAAAATGTATTTTTTGTCCGAACAACAATGACATCGTAGTTATAAATTCGTAATAATAGAGGATTAGATGACGTAATGCCATTTGTGAATGAAAAAAGTGAAAGTTTTGTTGATAACAATAAAACGGGATTAAAACTGATGACGACGATGAGGTTAAAAATGGGAAAATTTGGCAGTAGCGAGATTTAAATGACGGCTAGGTGCAAGTATGGGGGTTATGAGGGGGTGGATAAAGGAAAGGGGGGGTCTCGTTTTCCACTTGGCACGCTCTAGTGCTCTCGAGGCGGCGTCAGTGAAGGAAACGGACCACAACCACTCGCCATGACAGGGGATGGAGGAGACAAAAGCCGAGATGAGATGAGCAACATCAACTACTAAACTGACCTTGATATTT
>JH431236.1:85093-103741 GCA_000239455.1 Strigamia maritima
AAAAAAAACAAAGAATAGAAATTATTCAAATTTTAATTTTCTAAATCGTCCCACAATTCCCCGCAACTAGTATTTTTTTTTTTTTTTTTTTTTTTTTTTTTTAATTTCATATTTTTTAGGTATATTTAATATTACAATGACGATCGATCCGCACAACTCGGTTATGTACAAATATTTTTATAATTTGATATTTTTCACGCAGTTTTCATTCTCGTTCTGGAGTTGGCTATTTGCTATTTTCATTCGCTGGTTGTTGAATGGTTTTTCGAAGCCGCTCGCCCTTCCTCCATAAGGTAATCTCCTGTTGTTTGAAATATCTCCTCTCCTCCTCGTCGACCAGGACTAGGTTTAGGTAATACCGTACGGAAAATTTCTTGTTTATATCACGCATTGTAGGCGTGAGATCGTACCCGGCTAAGAAAACTCGAATTGGAATCGATTCACCTGGAAAAAAAAAATTTGAAAATTAATGAAAAGGTAAAACCAACAAATAACAACTTTTAAAATTTTTGTTTTTGTAACCTCTGACGGGAGCGCCGTCCATGATTTCGTATTTGGCGATGGTTTCGTTTTCATTGAATGTATTTGGACCCGTACCGGTGGTTTCTCGTTTGATAATGGCGATTTCCATGTGTTTTATTTTGATTCGAACCAAAAGGAAGTAAATTTTGCCCACAATCACGTCTTTCAAATGATACCTGCAATTTTTAAATTTTTAAATCAATCATTTTTAAATTTCTTTTATCTTCACTTTTTTTACTTGGATTTATTATATTCGAATTCTATATGAAGACAATCTTCGATTCCGACTTCCATTTTAATGCTGTTGTTCATTTCGGGGTACGACGACAATGTGTGCACAACCAAATCGAGTTCTCGAACTAAATCGCTCAGACGTTTCACTATGGTGACACGAAGAAAATACCTAAAATTAAAAAAATAAATATATAATATCTATAGATATTTTTTTCTTTTTTTTTTTTTTTTTTTTTTTTCTTCAAGTCTACCGCAATCTGACATTAGCTCCGGTGTAAGATTCGTATGGTTTTTCTACTTGTGCGAAATCAAAATCGTAACTGACATTTTGAGTCAATTCGCCAGCTCTGGCTAATTCTTTGACGAGTGAAGTAAATTCGTGGTGATTTCCTCGATCGTAATATAATTCTATTTGGCCAATAAATTCTATTTTTATTCCATGATGTTCCAGTTTCATTCCAGATTTCTTCAACGAAATGTTTACCTTGAAGAAAAAAAAAGAAAAAGAAAAAACATTGACTAACTCACGCAATGCATTCATTTCCTTCACGTAAATAAACGTACTTTGCCAGAAACGGACTCCCCGTCGAAATACAAATAATATTTCTCCTTTTTACCATCCTCAGTCTTCATTTCACTCATTTTTCGTGCATCAGCTCCATCTAGCACGATATCTATTTCGGCAGTTTGCCCAAATCCGAAAAAACTCTGCAAAATAAATAAATAAATAAATAAATAAATAAATAACGAAACGATAAGTAAAAAACAAACTCCATACAAAACGATAATTCACTTTATTAAAAAAAATGATAAATTTCAAATACAGTAATTAATAAGGGGATAAAAGGTGGTAAATTAAAAGGGAGAGCAAATGAGGCGTTACCACAACAACCTGCAAAACGTGAAATTTGTCAAAAATCGCAATTTTCACGCGTAATTCGTGGCGTAAAAAATCATTTAATTCATATAACGAGCGGATATGATTTTTAATTTACTGACAAATCGTTTTATATAAGACATAAACCAATTAACATTCGTACCATTTTCCAGTTCTTCTGGGCAAGTCACAAGTTCAATATGGCAGATAAACACGAACCAGATCAGTTAATTTAGAACCTTTTACAAATCGACGGTAGAGGGCGAGCTAGAAATGTCAGTATTGTAACGGAAGACGCCATTTTTATATCGTATAGAGCACGTTTGTTTGTAATTGTTAGTGATTTGTAAATTGTGAAAAGCCCGAAGACCGAGTAAAAATGGACGTGAGGCCCAATAACACGATTTACGTCAACAATTTGAACGAGAAGATTAAGAAAGATGGTACGGTATTTGGTATTTCATTTTCATTATGAAAGAATTGAAAATATCAAAATTTCAAAATTTCAAAATATCCATTCGTTGTTTTTAACTAAACAAACAGTTTTTTTTTGTCTGTTTTTTTTTCTTCCTTCTTTGTGTGTTACAGAAACCGAGATCAAGTAACATTTTCTATTCCGTAACTTTTATTGAAACAATTTTTACAATTTTCAATTTTGCAGAATTAAAGAAATCCCTTTACGCAATTTTCTCTCAGTTTGGACAAATCATGGACATTGTGGCGCTGAAAACACTGAAAATGAGAGGACAAGCATTCGTCATCTTCAAAGAAATCAACAGCGGAACCAACGCGTTGAGATCGATGCAGGGATTTCCATTCTACGATAAACCGATGGTTAGTATAGCGAAACGAAAATAATGCAAAAAAAAAAAAAAAATACATTCTTTTAAATCTTTTAAATCTTTTAATTCTTTTAATTTTTTAAATTGTTTACAGAGGATACAGTACTCGAAAACAGACTCGGACGTGATTGCTAAGATGAAGGGGACGTTCGTAGAAAGACCGAAGAAACCCAAGAGGCCGGTTGATGAAAATGCCGAATCGAAAAAAGCGAAGAAAAAGGCCAAGGAACAAGCGAAACAACAACCGCATCATATGCACTCGATGGCGTCGATGGGACACATGGGTGGTACGATTCCATCGATATTAATAAACTCTATCCAACAATTCGTGCACTTATTTGAATCCTCTAGTCCAGCCGAGTCGAAAAATCATCGTTTTGTAGCCAAAAAATGTGCGCAACGATACAAAAACCCAAATGTAAAGAATTTTTTTCAAATATTTTACGACCGTTTTCATTCGTTAACAATGACACGCACATTTTTCGACTACGAAACGATGATTTTTCGACACGGCTCAATTAGAGGATTAAAATAAGATACCACAATATATACTTTTGAGTACAATGCATAGGCCAATAACGAATTGTTAGAGTTTACTTGACGATAGAATTATAATTGAATTTTATTTTTATTTTATTTTTCCTAGAACAACCACCGAATCAAATTCTTTTCCTCACCAATCTCCCCGAAGAGACGAACGAAATGATGTTATCCATGCTTTTCAACCAGTACGTAAATTAAGAAATTTCGAAATTATTTGAATTAATTTGTTTCTTTAGGTTCCCCGGATTCAAAGAGGTGCGCCTGGTACCCGGTCGCCACGACATCGCTTTCGTCGAATTCGAAAACGAAATGCAGTCGGCAGCAGCGCGCGACGCGCTTCAAGGATTCAAAATAACTCCCACAAACGCCATGAAGATATCTTTCGCCAAAAAATAACTCAAAAACAAACAAGATTTGTAATTTTAAAAACACTCTTTTTCTTTATTCTTTATTCTTTATTCTTTATTATTATCAACAAGAAACATTCATTTGGTTAGTGATCCTTAAATACGGTAATGCTAATAAAATGTTAAAATTGTCATTTAAAAATCATCAGTCAGCAACTTCATTTGTCCACGTTGGCATTCCACTAGAGAAAAATAAATACTCATTTCTCATTCCGTAGTCACTGACCGCCGTGGCCGCATACTCACCTCCACTCGACCGTCGTGTCCAGATTCTCCTGCATCACGAGGTCTTTGAGGAAGGAATAATCGGCGCGAGTGATACCGCGACACCACCACATTTTCAGCGAATTCAACGGGTTATCCAAGCTAAACAGACTCATGACCGACGCCACCGTCAACGTGTTGCAGTACTCGAGTTCCACGAGCGTCAGATTCGGCAACGTGTTGGAATTGAGCGCGTCGTTGAGCAACGAATCCGTCAACGTCTGGCATCGTTGCAGAAACACGTCGTGTAAATTCGGGCAATGCGCCAACAGCGTGAGCAACTGTTTACCGGGGATGTCGTACTCCTCGGTACACACGATCCGAATGATGCGCAACTGCTCGAACGGGGTCCGCACGGTGCACACGTCGGATTCCGGCGATTCGTAGCCCGCGATGAAAAGCAGCTCGATGTGTTGTAAACACGGACAACACTGTCCGATCACGTTCACGTCCACCTGCGGGATCTCGACCAACACGAGAGTGGTCAAGTGGTTGCCTTTGAGTCGCAGTAACGTGCTGACGCCGTTGAACGAGAGGGAACTCAGGGGTCCGTTGCCTAGCGACAGATCGCTGAGATGCGAGAAGTTGGACAACAGTAGCAGAATTTGGTCCGACATGTTGCTGTTGGTCAAGCACACTTTGTTCACGTTCGGACACGTGATGACCGCCATCTCGATGGTCTGTTGCGCCACGAAGCTGTGCGGCTCGCAGTCGTAGTAAAGCGTTTCTAACGGGTGTACGGCTGACCAGTCCGAATCCGCGTCGCCGTACAGTAATTCTAGGCTGCGGCAGTTGTTGGGGTACTCGAATACCCTCAAGTAGGGCAGGTGTTTGATGGCGATCATGGCGCCGCGGTCGGTGATGTTGGTTCCTATCACGAGCAACGAGTTGATCTTGAGGCAACGCGAATTTTCGGCGTTTTCGATGTCGTCCATGTTGATGCAGAGCGAACTGATGCCGTCGTCCGTGACGGGGCACCACGATACGTCGAGGCTACGTAATTGCGGGCAGTGGCCGCCGAGAGCGGCTAAAACAGCGTCGGTGCAGCCGCTCGAGCGCAGGTTGAGGCTCACGATGTGAGGGAGGGAGGCGGCCGTTTCAATGAGGACGTGCGGCGAAATTTTATCGCAAAACGATAAATTCAAATGTTTCAGGTTCTGACGATAAATCAATATAAAATAAAAATAAAAATAAAATAAAAATAATCTAAAATAATAGAATTGATCTCATAATCGAATATCAATCAGGGTTGGCAAAAAATCATGATTTTTTTAAAATTTTTTAATTTTTTTTTGATTTATAATGTCTAATTATAAAATCAACCAACCAACCCTGTGATCGATTTTCATTCTCACTTTACAAATGCGTCCCACTAAGTTGAGAGCGAATGGAACGGGAATTTCATTGTACGAACTTCGTGACAAATCCAATTTATCCGTTTCCGGATGGATGAGAAGCATTAAATGTGATCGGCGAATAATTTTCATCTCTTTCATAATGGTGGACAAATCGTGAATCAATGATTGAGCTGTAAAAAATTCAAAATTATAATTATAATAAAAATAAAAATAAAAATAAAAATAAAAATAAAAATAAAAATAAAAATAAAAATAAAAATGATCTTACGAAGACAATCGAATGGTCCGATAACGTAGAGAAGTTTCTGATCGTTGAAGTTCTGCACGAAATCGTCGCACCAGTAATCGATATTTTTCGCAACTGACACCAAACACAAGCGGCGAAGACTCGGCGATGATTTACTACGAGGCATTTCTTCGAAATATTCATCAAATTTATCGATTAAATGATGTAAATGAGCAAATCTTGTCCTTCATTATTCCATTTCGTCATTAAGTAAATCTGAAAAAAGAAATCGAGTGTAAATAAATAGTTTTCCTCGTAATCGGAATCATTTATAACCAAATCTAACTGGATCCTCGTGCTCTATAGATAGATTTTGCTAAGGTCTAAGGTGGTAAACACGTAAGGACTCGTTAACTTTCTAGGTCAAACCGTTGCGCAATACTCGCACGAAACCGAAAGCTATAAAAACGCGTCGTTGTATTCGTTTCACGTTAGAGCGCGATCAACAATTTTTATTTCGACACAAATCGAAAAACAACTTTTAATTATTTTATTTTATTTCATTTTACTTCATTTTATTTTATTTTATAGAACTACTAGCGCCATCCATATTCCTCGAACTCAACTATATCATTCAACTTCCGGGCGTTAGGAGAAGCCGAGAAGGACGGAAGCGGTAGATCGGGCTGCCATCGCTGCGATCAATCTTTGAGAAAAACCATACCATCGAACAAAGCCGAAATCAAACCGTAAATGCACGCAACGAACAAAAAAACAAACGATTGAAACGATCAAATCTCTTTTTCTACTCCCGATCGGATCGGATCGGATCGGATCGGCGCCGAATGCGCAAGCGCGACCGACCGTGAGCAACGAGACGGGACGGCGGCGGCGGCGGCGGCGGTGGTTCTCGGTCGGCGTCTCACCTGACCAACCAAAACCATGTTAATAACACGAGCCTTCCAGTTCACCATGTGCTTGACTGTGGGCGTGGTGGCAGATTCACTTTTCTCGTCACCCGCCACCCCGCGAGCATTCGAAGCCGCCTTCCAAGGTAAGAATCACCGAATAAGAAAACAAAATCCGTCCTTCCCCCTTTTCCCTTTTCCCTTTTCCCTTTTCCCTCACTCTCTCAGCCCTCAGCCTTCGCCATTCGCCATTCGCCCTTCGCCCTTCGCCCTTCAACCGACGGTTTACACTCGAAATTGAGCGACTCTCCTCGTTCGACCATTTTATCGATCATCATCGATCCGAAACACTCGCAACAAATTAACCCGAACTCGAACCGATTTATTTCTCAACATCATCATAAACAACAAACCCCCTCGAGGGGGGGCTTTTCCTACACACACACACACGTGTCCAATACCCAATCCAATAGAAAAAACCAGTTGAATTGAATCAATTGATATTTATTTTAATTTTTTGAAAAATCTAATCAAAAAAAGTCGTTTCAACCATTTTTCGGTCCTACGAATTGGAATTGGTTGAAAATGGAGGAAAAGTATAATTTTCCTAAATAAATAAATAAATAAATAAATAAATAAATAAATAAATAAATAAATAAATAAATTAATTAATTAATAAATATCCGGGATTAAAGTTTGATCGCGGTCGTGGGTATTCGTGTCGTTGGTAATGAAGAGTAAAGGGGGAATGAGTCTAGGCCAATATGGCCACACGGCATAGCACAGGCGGGTCGATGAGCGCACGTATTCGGTCTGTTGGGAGGGAGAGGCCATTGGACGAGTTTTCGTTTTCGTCGGAGGGATGTAGCGATGGTACCAGATGTTGGATCGTCCATGGAAATTACGTGTCATTTCCTAATGGAAGTAACCGCATCTTGGATCATCGGTGATTACCGCAAATTACTTAATTAATTAATTAATTAATTAATTTATTTATTTATTTATTTATTTATTTATTTATTTATTTATTCATTCTAGGAAGCTGCGGTGAGAAGAACCCGTGCGAACAACTTTGTTACGATTTGTACGACGGTACGTTCGAGTGCGGTTGTAGAGACGGCGCAATTCTGGCGTTGAATGGCTACAGTTGCTCAGGTAGTAAAAGAGCGCGCGACTAACCTTCAAACGGTCGGTCGGGTAAAATAAAATGTAGGTTGCACAGCCAGCCAAACTGGCTAAAAATTGACCCAGCATGGCCGTACGAAGGTTAAAAGAATTTGCGATGAATCGAGTGAATATGAGACTGATTTGAAAAAATTGAATTACTAGATGACGAGGAACCGGTTCAAGCCGAGATCATGGACAATTATTTAAGGTCTTCGAACGATGATTCGGAGACCGATGATTCGGATGTTGAAGAGGAAGAGGAAGAGGAAGAGGAAGATGAAGATGTTGCCGAAATGAAAAACACGTTCGTCATCGACGGACGAGATTTGGGTCGTTTGGAATCGCTGTCGCGAACGAGGGATCATCCGAACGACGTGATGAAGAAGAATATCAGAAAAGCGCAACACGAATCTTACTTGAATAAGATGGAAAAACAATGCACGAGCCTCAAGTGCGAGCACGATGGTGGCCAATGTCTCGTCGATGCGATCCGCGGCAATTGGCGTTGTCATTGTTCATTGGGTCGCACTGGCACTCACTGCCAACAATGTAGAATAACAATTTTTTATTTTAATAACAAATATTTATTCATTTTATCTTCTTTTTTTTTTTTTAGTCATTACGCCTCGTTTTCCACGATTTTTCGGCCATTCCTACCTCACGTTGCCAGTGCTGAAGAACGCGTTTAGGAACTTTCAAATCGCCCTCGAGTTTTACCCGGAAACGGCGGACGGACTTTTGTTATTCAGCGGAAACACTAAAGAGAAAGCGACCGATTTGATGGCGCTCATTCTGGTCAACGCCACCGTTGAATTCCGGTTCGACTGCGGATCGGGAATGGGAATAGTCCGCAGCGCCGAACCGGTCATCCTCAAAACCTGGAATCGGTTGGTCGTCTACCGACATCGGTGGGACGCCTGGCTGCAGCTCAACGGCGGACTGCACACGCAGGGGAGATCAAAAGTACGTTCGCGGGTGTTTACCGGTCTTTTCTGCGGAGCTTTTCGGCCTTTTAAAAAAATAAAAAAATTATTCTAATCCAAGGGTCTGATGTCGCGCATCACTTTCCACGAGAATCTGTTTGTCGGAGGAATGCGTAACTTGTCGCAACTGCCGGCACGAATACGAACGAAGAGCGGTTTGATCGGATGCATCCGACTGCTGGAAATCAACGAGCACCGGTACGATCTTCGAGCTCAGCCGAAAGGAGAAGTGATTTCGGGTCGCGATCTCACCGAATGCAATTCCGATCTGTGCACTCGCGTCATTTGTCTGAACGGCGCCACTTGTTCGTCCACTTTGAGCGACAAGGCCACTTGTTTGTGTCCACTGGGATTCATCGGACATCGATGCGAAAATGGTTTTTTTTTTTAAAAAAAAAAATTATTTGTGAATTCAATTAATTAATTTTTTGATTTTCTTTGATCAGAAATCAAACTGATCATGCCGCGATTCAACGGCACGTCGTACCTCAAGTTCCCGGGTCTGGGCGACTCGGCGTTGTCGTTCGTGGAGATGAGCGTGGAGTTGAAACCCGCGGATCCGGACGGAATAATTCTGTACAACGGCTACAAGACGGACGGCAGCGGCGGAGATTTCCTATCGCTGTCCATGTGGCGCTCGCATTTGGAGTTCCGTTTCGACTTAGGCACGGGACCCGCGGTGCTACGCAGCCGTCAAGCGGTCAATTTGAACGAATGGCACAAAGTGTTCTTGTCCCGGACCGGTCGCGACGGCATTTTAGAAGTGGACCGACAACAAGCGGTTGACGGCATGGCCCAAGGTGCCTTTACCCAACTTTCGCTGCCACAAAACCTTTACTTGGGCGGAGTACCCAATTCCGACGACATTTCGCACAAAATGGAGCAGAGGACCAACTTCAAAGGATGTATACAAAAGGTATCTATTTTTATTTTTATTTTTATTTTTTATTTTTATTTTTTTATTTTTATTTTTTTATTTTTTATTTTTTTATTTTTATTTTTTTATTTTTATTTTTTTATTTTCTATTTTTTATTTTTTCTTTTTCTTCTTTGCAGCTCGTCGTCAATAATCGTCCAATCAAAATTCTCGAAGCGGCTCTGAGTGGAATCAACGTGGATAACTGCGATCATCTATGCAGCCAAGAACCGTGTTTGAATCAAGGCGCATGCGTTCCTCACAACGAGAGATTTTCTTGTCATTGTCAAATCGGTTTCACCGACACTCGATGTCAGACCGAGGTCCTCGACGCAATCACCGTGCCCATGTTTTCCGGAAATAGTTATCTCAAATTCACGCAAGAGGAAATAACTAAAAGGCAAATTCGGCGAATTTAAATGTGAATGAATGAATTAATTAATTAATTAATTAAATAATTTTTTTTTTTAGTAATTGTGGGAAATCAACTGAGTTTAGATTTGAAGATGAAAGCGACGGTTGGCGAAGGACTCATTTTATGGATCGGCGAAGAGGAAATGACTCCGAGCAGTGATTTTTTAGCTGTGGGACTTCATTCCGGTTTAGTGCATTTAACATTCAATTTGGGGAGCGGCGAAGGTCACGTGGTGGCCAATATTTCTCGGGTAGATGACGGACATTGGCACCAAAATTCGAGTGATCAGGTGAAAAAAAGAAAAAAAATTTTTTCATTTTTATAATTTTTCTAAATTTTTCTAAATTTTTCTAAATTTTTCTAAATTTTTCTAAATTTTTCTAAATTTTTCTAAATTTCTTCTAAATTTTTCTAAATTTTTCTAAATTTTTCTAAATTTTTCTAAATTTTTCTAAATTTTTTCTAAATTTTTTCTAAATTTTTCTAAATTTTTCTAAATTTTTCTAAATTTTTTCTAAATTTTTTCTAAATTTTTTCTAAATTTTTTCTAAATTTTTTCTAAATTTTGATTTTTTTCTAAATTTTAGAGCCGAACACGAAGGTTTTTTGACGGTCGACGATGGACCGATGATGGCCGTCACGGCACCGGGTCCTCTCAAACAACTGAATACCAATAATGGCCTCTATTTGGGTTTGGTCAAGAATTTTTCAATTTTTTTTCAATTTTTTTTCAATTTTTTTCAATTATTTCATTTTTTTTCAATTTTTTTAAATATCCATTTCAGGTGGAATGGAAAATATTCTTCACTTGAGTCTCAATAAATACTCGATGGGTTTGACCGGTTGCATTTCGGAGTTGCATTTGGGCGTGGATCTTCGAGTGGATTTCGTATCCCAAGCGACGAGTGGCATGAACATCCGCACTTGCATGTAGACGATGTAGTTATGGCCTCAAGGACGCCGTTCCGTTGGTGCATCGAACAGTGCCCACGAGCTTCTTCTTCGAACCGATCGAGGCAGCTCCTACAAAAAAAAAAAAAAAAAAAAAAAAAAAAATTCTTTTTATTTCGTACAAAAATGAGCGAGAAATTGCGTCAGTTTTTGTCGCGAAGAACTAAGAAGGTGGAATTTATAGTAAAAGAAGAAAAGAAGAAAAGAAAAAAAAAAGTACATCATCCCTGTTGTCACCACGTCAATTATCATTTTCATAGCTGCACTCACTAAATGTATGCAAGACGGCGAGAAAAACGCATTGTTTTCACTTTTTTTGACGAAAAAAACAACATTGATTGCCGATTTCATTGTCGCAGCAGCTTAGCACAACGAAATGTAGAAATTGAGTGAGAAATCAATCATTCAAACAATCAGTCTGTCAATCAATCGATCGATCGATCGATCGATCGATCGATTCGTGCTGTTTTTATGCTTCCCACAGATTAACTAAACGTGTGCCTCCATTTGCTCGTACCCAAATGGATACATACCTTACACCTACTTATCTTATATCGGGCTATCGTACTATGAACATTTTGATTTCATCTGTTTGTGTATATATATAATGTATGATTTGCAGCGTAATTTTTTTTTTTTTTTAATTTAATTTAATTTAATTTAATTTAATATCTCGGATGATGAATAAATGTAAAAAGAATTCAAGTTCTCAGGAAAATATTGAACTTTGCAATACTTTTCAATAATTGTAATAAGAATTATGCTAATTAATTCGTGTATTTGCTGTACAGTTTGATTTATCATTTAAAAAACATATCATTTCTTTTTTTTGAATAATTAATTCATTAATTAATTTTATTCAATGCCTCAACTGATAACTGATAACTGAAACTGAAACTGAAACTGAAACTGAAACTGAAATCAAGTCATTCGTACACATCTGTTTGATGCCATAACCTGCCTTTCCGAACCCTCGATTACACTTTTTTACATTATTATAACGTTTCAAGGTTGTGTGTTTGATTGTATAAAAATATATATATAAATAATAAATTAATAATAATGAATGATAATATTTATGAAAAATTAAAGCAAACGTATGCATATAGCTAGTTAACTTGTGGGGAGTCCGGACTTCATTTTCATTTGGAATTATTATTATTAATTTATTATTATTATTATTGAGAATGGATTTTATATTTTTCATTTTATTATTTCATTTTACATGTCGTTGCACATTGCACATGGATTTCTGTTTATTTTCCAATTATTCCATTTATTAATGAATAAACCAAAGGTTTGGCCTATCTATTCTGTGCAGCAAGTAAACTGCTTTTTATTTATTGGTTTAGTGTTTTTACACTAGATGTCACTAAATACGAAAACGGGTATTTTTGGCAACTTATAAACTGGGCTGCCATCTGTCATAATCAGAAGGAACTATTGAGCGTGATGGAGTCGCTCAACCAATAGTAATAAAACACGAAATCGTTCGCAAAATTATTTGAGGTAATTTTATTAGAAACCTATTTGTAAAATTTACAGTTTATAATATTAAAACAAGTTAGCGTATAAAAGAATTATTTTGATTTAAAAGTATTGAAGCGAGTATTACTGCCATCTATGATGTAAAGAAAGAACTTGGAGTTTTATGGAGTCGGTCGGCGAATACTCGCCAATGCACGGAGTCGTTCGGAGAACTAATACGAAGCAATTTTAAAACAAATAAACGACTACAATTGTAAATTTGACCATTTATTAACTTTAACGCATTAAAATCAAGCGGAATAATAATAATAGTGACAAAAAAATAATATTTAAAACGGTTGACGTAATTGGACAACCCTGCCATCTACGATGAAAAGTTTTTGAGCTTGATGGAGTCGTTCGGCGAATACTCGCCAATACACAGAGTCGTTCGGAGAACAATTTTATTTATTTGCAATATTTACTAAATTATTCATCACAACGCATTAAAATTAAGAACACTGGAAGAAAAAAAAAACCATAATTCTTTATTCAAAACTTTTTAAGTGACGCAATTTAGTTGAAACTAATTGAATAATTAAAATTACTAATAAATATAACAAAAACTCAAACAAATAGTAGAATAAACATTAAATTTTGCTAAATATATTTTGCTTTTGACGAAAAAATTCCCCGAAAAATTCTCAACCAATCGCAGCATTGCGTCGAATACTTCAAACATGGCGGCAGGCGAGAGCGAAATTTTATCTTTACTTAATTCAGAATTTGAAAAATGGAACGACGAAGCCGTGGAAGCGCAAATATACTTGCTAGAGGTTTGTTTACGAGCGCACAATTGAATAAAAAGTTAAAATAAACAAAAACATCAATTTTCTCTTATCAACTCGATCATTTTTCTAGGCCACGGAAAAAGACGACGGTTCTGCCACCGTTTTATTCAGTTTAGTCGGCGAATACGAATTCATGCTGCATTGTCCACGAGGTAAGATATATACACAACCAAAATTAATCATTTTATTTGAATATTATAGATAAATTGACTTTGAATCAGGTTATCCAAATCCAAATAACGACGGGGTTTTCGTCGTTGAAACTGCTGGAAATTTGCGCGTGTGGGCCAACGCTTTAAACGAATTCTGTTTGGATACCGAACCGAAACCACGTCTTCATAACATCTTATACAAGTACAGAATCGAGAAAAATCATTATTAATTATTTTTTTTTGATTTTTTCATTTTTTTTTAGAGCTATGTCGCTTTACAATGGAAGCAAAAGTCACCGAGAAAGTGTATGTTTGTCCTCGGAAGATGAAACTTTAGAAGAGGAAGAAGAAGAGAGCGAAGTGGTCAATTGGATTATTGATTTTTTTCGAATACAATATAAAGACAAATGTTTTTTTCGAATTCTAGGGAGTGTCATTAACCGATGACGACGCTTTCACGACTGAAAAAGAACTGAAAATAGCGCGTATTAAGGTAATATTATGATATAATGATAAAAGTGATATACGGTAATAATTTGGTTTATAGAAACAATGGCTGCAAAAAGAAATTCAGATTCGGGCGGAAATGAAGAAATCCGAAACGTCGTCCCCGCAACCGATGACCGATGAATCCATCACGTTAGACAGTAATTTGAATCGATCGAGTGATGAGAAAAATTTAAAATAACTCATTTTGTATTTTTTTGATTTTTCTAGAATTAACAGTTGGAAAAAGTCAAACGAAACAAATATTCAGCACCGACGCGTCGTCCGGAATCCTCACGAACGATTTAATAGCAATTATGGAAAATGAAAAAGTATAAACAAAGCGAATTACGAATAATAAATATTGATTTTTCTACTTTTTATAAGGACAACGGTATCAGTGCGGAACCGATTGACGATAACATTTACAATTGGTGCGTTAAATTGTCCGGATTTCAAACTAAAAGGTAATAACTACAATATATAATATATAATATATAATATATAATATATAATAATAATAAATATACGATAATGATAATTATTCTATCGCAGCGCTTTAGATGAGGATCTGAGAATTATAAACGAACGGTTTGGCTACAACTTTATCGAACTACAATTGGAATTTACGATGGATTTGTATCCGTTTTATCCTCCGTTGGTCAAAGTGGTCAGACCTAGACTTCAGGTATTCGTTTTTTATTTTTAAATTTCAAAATTTTTAATTTTTTCTTTTTACTTCAAAGCCAGCGATGATGCAACGTGTGACGAACATGGAACTACTAAAATATTCGTTCTGGAACCCCGCACGTGACATGATGACCATCCTATGCGAAATCAAAGCATTCCTCCAAGAGTGGGCGCGTTTAGATCTGGATACGCGCAGAAACAACATTCAACTTCTTCCGCAGGGCGCTTATTTGGAGATCGAGCACGATCTTTTGAGGCTCGCTATGGTCACATATATTTAATAGTTTAATTAACTATTTTAATTAATTCTTGTATTTTTTATATTTTCTTTTTTTTTAGGTCAGTGAAGTGTGTCCGCGAGCAAATTTGAAGTTTATCATGCAAAAAGAACTTCTCGCGCCCTTGAACGCGACGGCTGGTGGTAAAAATAGCAAACCTAAGGAATATTGGGCGGCGGGAACAGGTTTTGGTTCCGGTTGCACCAAACGCCAAGACTGGAACGTGAATGCCCACGTGGCGGCGCAGAAACTTAAAGATCAACAAGTCCGATAACAAAAACGATTGTTTTTGATGCCATTTTTCTCATTTTTTCATTTTATTCGCTGCAGATAGTGGCGGTTTTACACAAGATTTTGTACGAACTCAAACAATTTTCAAATAGTCAATGCAGTTCGATTTCCGTGGACGAACGACACGTGACGAACGGAATTTGCAACAACGATGTCGAAATACCGATGGAAATTTGCGAATCCAACTCGGGCGAGATATTGAACAATTCGGACAGCGCCATCTGCATGGAGTTAGGCAACGAAGCGTGCAGCTCTTCTTCGTCGTCCCTGGGACCGTCCACTTGTTGTTTGGAGGAAGAATTACACGAGATAATCGAAGCATCCGCTTTGATCCCCTTTTTAGAAGTGCGACAGTTTAAAAAAAAGAAAATTTAAATTTTTGATTTATTTTTTCTTTTTCCTTTTCTCAGTCACAATTGCGTACGAGTTCGTTTTTGGAGATTTGCCGTCATTCCATGGTAAATAATCGAAATAATCGAAATAATCGAAATAAATGTTGAAATATTATTTTTTTTACAGTTGTACAACGCCATAATTGAAGTGATTAAAGAAATGGGTGAGAAATATTGGATTTCTAGATTCAGAATAATTAATTAATTCGATTTTGAATAGCTCGGCTGTGGCGATTAGTTCCACTACTCGGCTCGCTTTCGGACCAGGAGAAATCGATCGTCGATTGTCTGCATCCGCTTAAAGATCAAGTAACTACTGAGTATTCCATTTTTAGTGATAATTTATGTGTTTAACAGTTGTATTACGTTTCAGGCGTCGGATCTTATTTTGCGTATAGGAAAAGGCGCCGCAAATGGGAGTGTTCCTCATTTGAAGCCAGCCGATGCCTCATTGGCAGACCCCACCAGCGCGGAGGAAAAAATCGCTAAGTTTGTACAAATCAATTTGTCATTTTTTTTTAAAATTTTTTTAAATTTTTTTAAATTTAACATTTAATTAATTAATTAATAGGGAATTTTCGACACTTCACGAACAAGTGGTTCGCGCGATCCAACGACACTGCAAAAACGCCGGTTCGTGCGGATCCATTTCATTGGATTCCACAAACGCTTCGAGCCAACTTCCCGAAGAAGCGCTCTACCAAAGATGCTTGAAACATTTACAATTCCAAAATCATTCTTTCGCAAGTACAGTACAGTACAGTACAGTACATTTTTTTTTTTATTTTTTTTAACAAAAAAAAAAATAATTAATTAAATTTTGCAGCGACGGGTTCGAACGCTCATTTATACTCCCCGTGCCTTCGCCAACGCCAGTGCGCCCACGTGCGCGCGCATCTTTCGCATCGCTCAGGAGCTCTCGTCGCTCTCCTCTTCGTTGCCACTCAACCTCTCCTCGTCCATTTTTGTTCGCGCTGTCAGTACAATCTTTTATCTCGTTTGAATGAGTAAATAAATACATTTTTGTTTTGTTTTATTTTATTTTTAGGATGAAGACAGGTGCACGTTGTTGCGCGTCATGATCATCGGGCCCGAAGACACGCCGTACGCCGGCGGTTGTTATTTGTTCGATATCTTTTTCCCGGATCGATATCCGACAGTGGCCCCGATGGTCCAGTTCAAAACCACGGGCAAAGGAACCGTACGGTTCAATCCGAATTTGTACAGGTGAAATTTTGAATTCATTATGTCATTATGTCATTATTTCATGATTTTTATTTATTTTTTATTTCAGTTGTGGAAAAGTTTGTTTGTCTCTGTTGGGAACGTGGGTCGGTCAAGAAGGTGAAAGATGGAATAGCGAAACGTCGACTATTTTGCAAGTTTTGGTGTCGATCCAGTCATTGATTCTAGTCTCAGAGCCATACTTCAACGAACCGGGTTACGAATCAAAAATCGGAACCGAACATGGCAAAAAATTGAGTGACGGATATAATGAAGGTATCTATCTATCAGATCAGGTCGGAAATTGCGATTGAATTAAATGAGTTTCTTGATTCTAGATGTGCGCATAAACAATATCAAATGGGCTATGGTGGATCAATTGAACAATCCTTGTCCAGGCTTCGAAGACGTGATCCGATTGCATTTTTTCATCAAAAAGAAACGAATATTACAAGTATTTATTTAATTTTTTTTCTCTTTTTTTTCGAGTTTTGATTGGAATTTGTTGTTTAGGACATCGCTAGGTGGCTGGAAGAAAGCAAATCGGCGCGGTTGAGGCAGGCGGCCGAGTCGTTGGAGCGCGAATTGTGCAAGTTGCAGTCGAGGAGTGATTTGCAAGAAAAGGTTCAAATGCACGAAGACCAAGTTGCCGTTATCCAGCTATGACATCATTCATTCCGATGACATCGATATAATATTGCTTATTATCAAATTAATATTTACCTACCAGTATATAATTTCATTTTTTAAACAAAATTTTTGTATTTGCCGAGCTTGCAGGATGTAAACATTCATCATTAACGTCGAGTTGATTAAAAGAATAAACAGATTCTATTTCAAAGTTAATCGCAGAAATTTAATGTTATTGTGCTATAGAACATTGAGAATTAATTTTAAAAAATTTTCGAAGATAAGATGGCGCTCATAAGTATCTATCGCACGAACGACTTGGCATCATTACGCAGCAAGGAGCTATATACAAATTAGAAACAACGCGCGCCATCTAACATTTTAAATTTACATTATTCTGTTTCAAATAAATGAATATAGATGGCGACAGATTATTTAATTAAATGGCGCTGATAATATCTATCGGCCGAACGACTTGGCATCATTACGCAGTAAGGAGCCATATACTAATTAGAAACAACGCGCGCCATCTAGCATTTTAAATGCGCACTATTCTGTTTCAAATAAATGAATATAGATGGCGACAGATTATTTAATTAATGGCGCTGATAGTATCTATCGGCCGAACGACTTGACATCATTATGCAGCAAAGAGCCACATACAAATTAGAAACAACGCGCGCCGTTTAGTATATTAAATTTGCACTATTCATGATTGAATATAGATGGCACCAAATTATTTAATTAACTTGAATTGTATCTATAACCCCAACGACTTGGCGATTATCCATCTACTAGATACATTTACTTGCGCGTTTCAGATAAAGTACGACTACTATGACTACTATTCTATTATACATTGCTAATTTATTTTATTTTAATTTTTCTAGGTAAAAATGAATTGGAAAGCAGAATTAATTCCAAGCCCTAGTTATGGCGCTGGGCAAATGATCGCGAATGACATCTGACGGCTAATTGTCCGAAATCTTTAGTGCCAGTTGGGAATTACCCGATAGTTTAGTATTCGTTACATTTATTACAAACTGCCGGTTTCGAGGAAGTCAATCGTCGTAACGAGCGAAAACCGCAAAATTCGCACGAAAAAGAACTCGCCGACGGCAAATTAAAAATTCGTCTCAACATCGTCGAGATCAACGACGTTGAGTGGGATTTGGTCCATGTCGATGTCCGATAAAATTAAGGTTTCGAACAAAAAATAAAAATGATTTTAGGGTTTTTAATGTTTAATTAAATGAAATTTGTTATTTATTTTTATTTCTACAGAGCGATGTGATCACGGATATCGATTTGTATAAATTTGCTGAATTACATCGAGTTCAGGACTCGACAGTCGACACTCGCCGCTTTATTCACTCCTATTTTGAATGAGGTGAAATTGGCAGCTCACGGGTGAAAAACCAAACCTCATTTGTGGGTCTGATCAAATTCATTTTATTTTATTTGCTCCGTCTTTAACTGTTTTTTTTTGTTGTTTAAGATTGGATTTTGTCAGGCTCAGGCTCGATTCGGAAACAGTTGATGATTTGTTTCGAAGTGGATTTAGATGATAGAAT
>JH431237.1:9095-37759 GCA_000239455.1 Strigamia maritima
AGGCAACTTCTCGTTTTATCCCGTTTGTAATAGGACATTAGTTGCCATAATTTCTTAAGTTACGTTACTTCTTACTTCAAAATCGATTTTGAAGTAGGAAGCAACGTAACATAAGAAAATACAGCAACCAATGTCTCATTAGAAACGAGATGAAATGAGAAATTGCGTGATTGGTCGATTTACATTTACTGTCTACAAACAGAGTGAACAAAATCATATGTTACTTTCTTTAAGTTACGTAAAATTTTTGTAAGTTACGTTACGTTACATCATGTTCAGTGTGAACTAAGCATTATGGTTAGTTCACATTGAACATAACGTAACGTAACTTACTGTATTTTCTCAGAAAGAACGGCATGCCGGATAATGGCGTATCAGACCAGGTTGCCGGATAATGGCGTATCAGACCAGGTTGCCGGTTAATGGCAAGTCAGACCAGGTTACCGGCATTTTGCCCATTTGATTATTAATTGACAGTTGTCTACTTGTCAAAAACTGGTCAGAATCGTAATTACCGGCATTTAACTTAATTTAAGGAAATGGTTTTGTTCACACTGTTTGTAGACAGTAAATGTAAACCGAGTAACCGTCCATGTGCTAGACCAATCTAGCAATTTCTCATTCCATCTCGTTTTTCATGTGAGAAGCAGCTGTCTTCTCATTGGCTGCTGTGATTTCTTAAGTTATGTTACTTCCTACTTCAAAATCAATTTCCAAATGGGAACGTAAGTTTATGTCTGTGATTTTAAACATTGCCCAGACATCTTGCGTTAGTGTGAACTACCAATGTGAACTATCCATTACAGATGCATTAGAATATTTTAAAGCTTAAAATTTTTTAAATTTTAATTGAAACCACTGCTTTTATTCGAAGACTACTATTTAAAAAAACACATTTGACTTGGCTGCTGCAAACATTACAGTGAAGCTAATTACATTAAACATTGCAGTGAAGCTGATTATACCATACATTGCAATATGTTTAATAGTTAATGGGGCCAGTAGATGATAGATAAATCAGTTTAATTTTAACTAGAACTATTGCTTTTTACGTAAAATGTTTCTATATTCGAATGCAAATTCACACTAAATGTTCACATTAATTCCTATATTCAAATTGGAAGAAATATAAGAGTTGTTGACACGGGTGGGAAATTTGTAAAATTGGATATCTGCAGTAACTGAATTGAAGATTTTTCAAAACAGGAAGTTAGTAAAAATAAAATTAAAAATTTCAAAAAATAAATAATCATAAAAAAACAAAACAAGCAGCTCCTTCTAAAACATAAAAGTGAATTAGATGAATTTTTTGTTTGATTTTTTGGAACAAAATAAGCTCGACATAATGATGGAATTGTTTGCAGCTTTAATTGAATCCTCGCCCGAAGTTATACCCGTCAAAGATGAACCTTACGACGATATAACGACAACCGAAAGTCCGTCTATGAGTCATGTCGCTGGCCCACCACCACTACCACCACAACTCACGCAGGCATTGATGCCGCCCGTTATCATCGTTCCTTCTGCTACACAATCTACTTCATCTGGTGCTTCTTCTTCTGTTGTCGCTTCGGCTGCAATACCCGCTGTTCCTGGAACTAGTGCAGGTTAGTTGACGTTTTCTATTTTTTTATTTTTTTATTTTATTATCTTTGTGCAGCAAATGATGATGTGTTCTGGAATTATTTATTACTATTATGTTCATAATTTGATTTTTTTTTAATTAAAAAGTTGGGAATTTAAATTGGATAGTCAAATAGTGGGGAAAAATCGGATCGTAATAAGGCAGCTAGAATTTAATTTTGAAAATGGATTTTGCACCGAAGGATTTCGATGGGAGAGATTGGGGGGGGGGGGAAATGATTGATTTTTGAATTTTAATGTTTAGTTTATATATTTTTTAAAGATGGGGGTTAAGAATTAGGGATGGTGAACAGATGTTAGAGGTGCAGAGTATTTATTTTTTTCCGACTGCGAATGCCATTTTTTGGCAAAATGTTCTTGTAAATGGACTATAGTACTCTGATTTAGTTAATAGTCGAGCTAAATACTCGGTGCACTGAATTCTGGGTTAATATTCTTAATTTTGTGGATTAGAGTTGCATATTTATTGCATATACACTGAGTTTACAGACATTAATATGTGTTTCTCTCGCTTTGTGTGACGAGAGAAGAGAGAGAGAATTGAGTTTATAGACGCAAGCGGCGACTTAGGCCATAGACGTCTTTTATCTGACATACTGAATCTGACATACTAAATCTAACGTATAATAAATTGGACATAAAGTGACGAAAGAAACGAGCAAATTTAGAAGTTTGAAATTATTTTGATAAAGTTGCACGAGTGAATTTTTCTAGTCGTGGCAAAACAAGTGGACAGTTTTAAAAAGTTTACGACATTAGATTTTTTATTGGTCCATTGGATCAAGCATGCTTCAAAGCAGTTAAATGATTTTTCTGAGATCTTTTGAAAAATATTTTCGGGTTTAAATTTAGTAAACCCTACATGGGAATACAAACTGTGACGTCAGAAACAGCGCTATGTCAGTAGTGGCCAACGATGTCCTCACCAAGCTCAAATTTGCTGTTTGGGATGCAAAATGATTTTTTTAAACGTGTTCAAGAAACTTAAAAAAAAAAAAAAAAAAAAAAGTTAATTTCGGCCATTTAGTCATAAAATTTTTGATGTCGTGAACCCTTTGAAAGGTAAAAATATAAGCCATGATTATCATACAGTAGTGGGTTATGATGTTGAACAAGCTGCGACATTTTAGATCGAAAATATGTTAATTAAAAATTATAATTTCTTTATAGGAAGAAATAATGTCAGTTTTATTAGGTTAAATTGTTGAGAAATGGGATCGAAAAAGGAAATTGTATTTTTTTAAATTTATTATAAAGTTGGGTTGGAGGGTTTTGAAATTAAATTTGTGAAGTGCAAATCTCGTTTGGAATTGGTATTTGGTTTCATTAAAAATGTGAAAGGCAGTAAATGAAATTAGTCGGATTTAGTTTAGGGAGAATGAGGCGTAAATTGAATTTTTCGAAAATAAATAGTGAATAGGCGAGTAATTTAATTAAAAATAAAATCTAAAAGTTTAGAGTAATTGAACACAACATCGTTCGCTGCATTGTTTATTGTGTAGTGTATAAAATTATCGATTCTGGAGTTTTGAAGATGGTATTTGATGAAGTGGTGGTGGCGAAAAATTGAAATTCCAGGATCGATTGAATGTGAAATTTTAGTGAAATGTGTAAAAAAGGTGTGGCAAAGGTGAATTTTCATTGGTGGATTGATGTTTTGGACATTTTAATAGAAAATAAATCGATATGAAACTGTTTTGAGCAGAATAATAACGGATGATGATGATGATTACCTTAGTTCCAAGGTCGAAATGTCGTTCATCTTTGAATGATGTAATGTTATTGAGAAAAATCAATACAAAATACAAAGTAAAATATTCCTGGTAATTTATGGAAGGATATATACTGTATGCAGATTGAACTGAAATTTCATTTTCTAGATGGTCAACAAAAATCGATTTGCGCGGTAAACATTGAATGCCAATGAAAATAATCCTGGTGTGAAATGAGTGAACTATTTTTACCATTTATTAAGATAAAATAAAAATAAAAATAAAATTTTGTAATAATTTATTTTTTAGTTTTTCATTTGTTATTATTAATTTATGGAAAAAACAATGGAAAAAAAAAAATTCTATTCTTATTTTTATTTTATTTTATTTTTATTTTTTTATTTAAAAAAAAAAAAAAAAAAAACTAATACAGAAAACAGAAAACAAAAGTGACAAACAAGTGTTATTTTGTGTGTGTGAATGAAACGATTTATTCCATTTGGCTAAGGATTTGTTCATCATTTGGTTGGATTTTTATTATTTATTTGTACATATAAAGAAAAAAAAAAATTTTTTTTTTTTTTGCCGATTTTTATGAAATGGATTATTTTTGGTCGATTTTTTTGGGGGGTTTGTTTTGCCGTATAACTGTCGCCACACCTTTTTTTTATGTGTATGCATTGAGGGGCGGGTGTTTTTTCTTCACAGCTTGGAAAGGTAAGTGCCATTTCTTCTCGTCGATTGTGGCCGTTGAACATTAGCTTAGGATGAACTCGGATTATAGAAGAGAATTTTGATAATACACTTGTTTTTAATCTTCGTTGCGAAAATGACGACGAAGATTTAATTTTGGAGAAAGAGATAAAAAAAAAAGATGATGATGAAGATGATGGGAGAAAAAGTTGATGAATAAAATGATGTAAAAAAGGAAATGAGATGAAGAAATAATGAAGGAAGAGGTGATTAATGTGGACAAAATGGCGGGGAAGCAAATTGATGGAATAATTTACGAAGAAGATGATGAAAATGGAAATTTCAACTACGTTGGAAGATATATTATATTTTGCAACTCGGATTGAATCACCGATTCGATTTTGGGTTTTTGGTCACGTGATATTATGTGGAAATGATAACGCTCAGTTGTTTATTCAGTGTGGTTCTCTAATTTTGGTTTTTTTATTATTATTTTTTTTTGTGTTGTTATTTTTATTTGATTTTTGTTAAATTAGGTGTTTTTTGTGATGGATTTTCGAGTAAACTGCGCTGTAATCGCGCGGTGTGACGTATATAAACATATTAACACGTATTTTATGAGTTGTCATCACAAACACAAACAATTTGTACATTTTTTGCGTTTTATAATTATTAATTATTTGTGAAATTAGTATTTAAAAAAAAAAAAAAACGAAATAAAATAAATTAGTAGTAAGTAGTATAGTGTAGTTAGGTAGTACGTCCGATTGTTTTTTTTTTTTTTTTTTTTTTTTTTGTAATTTTTTTTTGTAATTTTTTTTTGAGAGGTTTTTGGTAGTGACGAATTGAGTAATTTGTAGTCCACTTGTTCCCGTTGCAGATGTGAAGGTTCATGTTTGTGGCTATTGTGGCAAGACGTATTCACACTCCAGTTCGCTTAGTCGGCATAAACTAATTCATAGACGTTTTCGTCCGGGCGGTAAAACAACTTATAACAGGTACAAGACGACAATGCACTTGTATGAGTTGTTAGAAAACTTAAAAACTTAGATTTGACGAGTGTGTGGTGGAGAAAAAGAAAAGAAAAATACACAAATTAAGAAGAAAAAAAAAAAATTTATTTATTTTATTTATTAAGAGATTCGGTTTGTTAATTTGTGGTCATTTTGTTTGGCAGGGTTCGAAGGCCATCCGAAGGCCATCTACACTTGCCAGATTTGTGCTAGAACGTACACTCACCCCCGCAGTTATGGCCGGCACCTTCGAGTTCACATGCCCAACATGAAACGGCATCAGTGCCCTTATTGCCGTCGCATTTACGATCGTAAAGATCATTGCATCATTCACATCAGAACACATCATGGTTCTAATTCGAGATCTCCTAGGACATGAAAATCTCGATAAAAAAAACTAAATATGCAAAAACACACAAAAACACTAAAAAAATAAATAAATAAATAAATAAAAAATAAAAATTGCCACCATATTGATTTTTTAAATTTAGTTTTTAATTTTTTTTTTATTTTATTTTATTTTATTTTATATATTTTTTTTTTTTTGGGAAGATTTTTGTTGTTGAATGTTTTGCTTCTTTTCGATTTGTTTGATTTTTTACAGGTGAGTTCCAGGAACGGCTGTACCCGTGTCCGTTTTGTGAAAAGGTTTACCGCTCGCCCGCGACGCTCTATCAACATAAGAACATTCACATGAAAAAGTATGAGTGTAAAGTATGTGGAATGTGTTCGGCTTCCAAGTATAAGTTCGACAGGCACATGAACACTCACGTGTTGAAGGGGTATCAGTGTCCGCGGTGTGCGGAGTGGTTTGGCCGCAAAGGGCGGTTGGTGGAGCACATGATGCAGATGCACGGTGAACTTTTGTGTTGAGAGGCGCGAGTGGAGTGTGTGAATTGAATTATCGAATTTTTTTTTTAAAGCTTGTGTAGAGTTATTGAGAATAAAATATTCAAATTTTTGTGTTTTGGAAAAACAAATTTTTGTTATTTTTATCTCGAGGTTGGTTGGTTGGGTGAGGTTTTATTTCGGGCTGTTAAAACCGGAAAAGGGAGTTTAATTGGTTGGTGGAAGAGCAGTGAGTACTCAGGGGTGACGTCATAGGTCACTAAAAAAGCTAAATGTCATTTTTTATTTATTTTTTATTTTTTTTTTTTTTTGTTTTATTAATATTTTGTGTTATTTGTATTTTTACTCATTCTCATGGATCTTCCATTGGTCCATTTGCAGGCCCTCTTTTCCCGGCCGACGTCGATTTTTATCGGAGTGTCCCGTCCTATTCCTCGGGTCGTCTCTCGTTTAAATGTCCCGAATGCAACTTCACTGCTCGTAGCACTTTCCTCTTGCAATCTCACCGTCGTTTTCATCTGCCCACGGAGGCACGAGACACCGAGTCGACGTGCGACAGTTGCGGACGGCATTTTGGCAGCAAACAGGCCATGTTGAATCATAGGCACGTGCATAGTGAGCGCTTCAAGTGTAACATTTGCGGGTACTGTTCAGCGAGCAATGCGTCGCTCAATAAGCACATGACGATTCATAAAGAGAAGAAGTTTTAGTTTGTGTGTGGTGTGAGTGGAGGGGTTATGGGAGAATGGCCGAAAGTGAATTTAATTTAATAAATGAATACATGAATGTTAGTAGGACTATAAATATAGATGAGGAAATGAAGGATAATAAATAAATTAATAAAATCATCGTGATGTTTATAGGTTGAATTGTGTGTTTGGTTTTGTGTTGCAAATAAATAGAATATTCATTTGATGAGTTTTGAATATTTATTTATTTATTTTTTTTTTTATTTTGAAGGAAAAATAATTTCAGATTTTTTTTATTTTTTTTTTTTTTTTTTTTTTTTTGTATTTTGTGTTCCAGGTGGTGTTGCATTGCGAGTGGTCGATTTGCCGTGTCCGATGTGCAGTAAGGTTTTAAAACGAGAGCGGGATTGTTGGCTCATTACAATGTGCATCGAGAGAAGTACAAGTGTGCCACGTGTGGTTTTTGCGCTATAAGCAAATCGCTTTTGTCTAGACATTCTCGCAGCCACAAAAAAAAATGTGATTTTAGTTATGATTGACGGTTTTGAGGAGGGATTTTCGATGTGTGAAGGATTTTTTTTTTCCTTCATTTTTCGTGAAAATGAACTATTTTGGTTTTTTTTTTTTTGTATGTTTTGTGGGGAAAAAAAATATAAAATTTTATAAAATTTTTGATTGAACACGTGATTGAATAATTTATTTGTTTTTAGAATTAATGGTTACCAGGGTTATTTCCGTTTATGTTGATTGGCGTATGTTTCTTTCTCAGGGCGTGTTGGTGGCCCCCGTGGAGCGAAGAATGTGGCGCGACGTCCGGGCATCTACCGGTGCGCTCTGTGTCCCAAGTCGTATCCATCACGCACTTCGCTCATCCATCATTCCTACATCCATTCGGAGAGGTTCAAATGCGCCACGTGTGGCAAGTGCTGGGACAGTAACATTGCCCTGCAGAGGCACGCGCGCAGACACATGGGGGTGCCTTGTCCCGTCTGCGTGAGGAAATTCCCAGATGCGGAATCGTTAGATCGACATGTTGTGACTCATCAGTGGTTGTGATGACTGACACTGACTGCGTTTTTTTTTTTAATTTTCATGTAAATTGTTGGAAAAATAAATTTAGTATTCACACTATAATCAAGTCACCTTGATTTTTAGGCACCCAAACGACTATTACATGGAACCAGTGTTTAGGTTCTTAAAGTGTCTTAACTTAAGCTATTATATAGTGCCTAAAACAAAATTTAGACACCTAGATTTGCAGTGCAATTGTAATTTGAGACTCGGGTACGAAATGTTATTGTGTTGTTTTTGTGGTTTTTTTTTTTTTAGGATAGGTGTTTGTATCTTCGTGTTGTGTCGTTTTTTGATTGGTATTTTTAGTCATGGGATTCATTTGCATAAAGAAAAAAAAAAAAATTTGTCTTTAATTTTTTTTTTTGGACATAATTTTTCTCTATTTTCAGGTGACTGTGGTGGTTTGGAAACGGATGATCGTCAATTTCGTTGTTCCTTTTGTCCGAGGTCGTACAAAACCCGCACTGCTCTGTTGCAACATGGCAATGTCCACTTGGAAAGGTTTAAATGCAATGTGTGTGGTTATTGTGCGGACACCAATTCCAATCTGTTGAGACATTGTAACATTAAAAGACACTTTGATTTGGAGTGAAAAATCAGGAGTGACGAGGAGATAGTATATTTATTTGGATTTGTGGAACTGGAAATGTGAAGTTTGAATGGACTTGTGGGGAATTTCGTTGTTTTTTTTGTTTTTTTTTTTTGTTTTTGCTTCAGTTTTTCTATTCCATTCCATACCATTAATTGTTTAGCACTAATGCAGTCAGTATCATACAACAAAAAAATCAATAATATCGTCATCGAGATCACTAAATGTTGCAAAAGCAGTTTGCGTTGCTGTTGTGTTGTTGTTGTTGTTGTTGTTGTTGTTGTTAGGTCTGAAATTGGGGATTTTTCGTTGCGTGATGATTTACGTTTTGTTTTATGTTTATTTTGTAAAACTTGGAACAAAATTTTCATTATATCAAGTTATGTTCTGATCGTAAATGGTCATCATTATGGACTTCTAGAACAACTAAGAAACCAAAGAACATTTATTGTTGGTTAAAGTTTGGTACGTCACGTCACGCATTCTCAGTGATGAGTAAAACTTACTTTTTGATTGCAATCGTGAAGATTTTGTTGAAGTTTTTAATGTCTGGAGTGATTTCTTTTATTCGATTTAACGATTGGTCGAGTTTTGTTCGGGGGTTCAGTCATACGTATATAGACTAATAATTCCGGGAGATATTATTTTTAACTGTTTTTTGATTTCAAAATGGCGGTTTCTGTGATTCTTTAGCTTATTAAGGTCAAACTTGCGTTGTGACTCGTCAGAAAAATAATAAGACTGCTCAGACTGACCCATTTTGAAGAGAAATTTGTGTTTTTGCGCGTTGTCGAGAAATAATTTAATCGATACGTGGCGTTGTATACCAATACCAAAATGGCTGCCAAAATTGTGATAATAATAAGCAGCACATTTGCGCTCAAATCTCATATACTGGAGAAAACTTTATTTTCTAGTAAAGAATACTACGAGTTAAGTTCTAAACAATGGTAATAAAAAAGATGTTTGTAATTTGTATGAATAAATTTAAATTTTATTCATTTATTCAAATTATTTCTTGTTGGTTTATTTGATGCAATAAAAAGAGCTGTTGAGAAGATGAGTTGTGTTGTTTCTCAATTTCGGTTTGTGAAGTAAACATACACATTGAAGAAAGATTTGATGGCTTTTTTTATAGTTACATTTAGAAATGATGCAAATCAAGATGAGAGCGTCATGACATAAAAAAAATTATTTTATTTTGGTAAACTGAGGCGGGAAATGATGAAGAAAAGAAAATGAGGGTCTTGAAGTGGATTTTTAAAGTTTTTTTAATTGAGTGCTCTTGTGTTGCAGATATAAGCGCGAAACCGAACAGTTCGGATAAGGAATCGGAGATGGATGATGGAAAATGTTATTCGTGTGGCGCGTGTGGACACAAGGCGTTCAATGAGGCGGCTTTGAAATTGCATAAGAAACTGCATCTGTCGAAATGCTACTGTCAAATTTGCAATTACTGGTTTCATAATAGGAAAGAATTGGAGTCTCATTTTCTAGCCAGGCATTCGAAAATGAAACTTAATCCGCAACAAAAATTAGTTGTGGCTTACAAAAGAACAAAGTACTTTTTATTTATTTTTTATTTTATTTTTTTTTTAAAAATTATTTAATATTTTTAGTTTTGAGTTTTTTTTTTTCTCGGGATTTGGATGAATTTTGGTTAAGATGGATTCAATACTTAATTTATCAAATTATAATTTTTTGGTTTATAAAACGTAGAAATTTCGAGAGAAAGAGAATAGGGTTTACCGACGTAAGCGGCTACTATGGCCATACACGCCATTAACTGACAAAAAGAAATTTCGACAAACTTGTCATCTTGTTTTGCAAATATCTTGGAATACCTTCGAAGTAGATCCCTACAGATTTCTGGATCCCAACTCACAAGATAAATGCGTTGCAAGGTGCTGTAACTTGTTTGTATTGACCGGTGTCAAGTTGAGCTTCTTAAACAACAGATATCGGAAATCGTTGTTGTTGTTGTTGTTTTTGTCACCGTCATATCCAATTAATTCATGTTTGTATTGGAATAAATCGAGCGAGTGTAATTTATGCGGGCTTGACAAAGCTGCTCCTAAATCCATACTTGAATTTCACGGGCAAGTTTACACTAGAATGCCACTTGGGGTCGGATGTGTCAATAAAACATGTTTAATGCAGCTTGTTACGGATTCAGAGAGTGAGAATTGAAATTATTGACGGAAATATTCGATCCGAGATGCATTTTGTGTAGAAAATGTTGTTGGAATTTCGTAGAGAATGACAACCTGTGCCTTTTTGTTGCAGATAACTCGCTCCCCCGAAACCGGAGGCCCGCATGGATTCTGGCCGAGCAGCAAATAACTCGATATACCTGTCAACTTTGTTCGAAATCCTACAGCAGTTCGAATGCTTTAAAACGACACACGAACACGCATTTGGGACTCTTTAAATGCGACGTGTGCGGCCATTGCTCCGATTGTTCTTTCAACCTGAAGAAACACCGCGACAAACATTTCAACTCGATCTCGTGCCCCCAATGCCCGTTGGTTTTCAAACATAAAACGCTGTTCGAACAACACATGCTGCAACTGCACAACGTCAGTACTGTCGCCACTTTGACTGACGACGACGACGATGATCGGGGTTGAGCGTCGTTTGAGATGGGAATTTGGAATTAGCGAATTTAATGTTTAGAACAAAGTTGATGACTTTTTGTAGATCGAAACGGCAATAAATGAATTGAGTTAATAGTTTTTTTTGAGAGAGAGATGGGGGTGTGCTTTGATGGGATTTGGCGTTTTTCCACGTTCTCAGTTTGTCATTTGTTCTTTGCAGGTCGCTACCGAGGTCGTCCAACTGCGAACGTTGGACAGATGTTTGCCTGCTTGCAATGCGGCAGTGTGTTTAGTAGAAAAAGGTCGTTGGATCTGCATAAGAACGTGCATTTGGAGAAATTTAAATGCAAGCAGTGTGGACGGTGTAAAGAGAGCGAAGCGCATCTCAAGTTGCATTTACGGAGTCACAGGCCCTGGTTGATTTGTAAAACGTGTTCGCACAAGTTCAAGAATCAGTGGGAGTTTGATTCTCATGTGCAGAAACATTTGAGACAATTTTAGGTTAAAATTGGTAGTTTTTTTTTTTTTTATTTTTTTAATTTTTTTTATTTATTTGTTTTTATTTGTTATTTTGGTTTTTTTGTTTTTTTTTTTTTTTAAATTTTTTTTTTGTAATATTAGTCAAAGAATTGATGAAATGGCGTTTGAAGATTCTCAGTTTGTCATTTGTTCTTTGCAGGTGGCCATCTTGGTTCAATAATGGGAGGCGATGAAGAACTTCCGGTTGAACTGTTTCCATGTTTGCAGTGTGACAGAGTGTTTAGTAGGCGGAAATCACTGAATCTGCACAAGAATGTGCACTCGGAAAGGTTCAAGTGCAAAGAGTGCGGAAGTTGTAAAGAGAGCAAAGCTCATCTCATGTTACACATGCAGAGTCATAAGCCGTGGTTGATTTGTAAAATGTGTTCGCAGAAGTTCAAAAATCAGTTGGATTATCATAAACACGTGTTAAAACATTCCAAGTAAATTGGGCGAAGTGTTATATAGTGACTTAATTCAGTTATTATTTTAGTTAGTAGTGTTGTGACGAAGGGAGAGATTGAGTTTCATGCGGTTTATGTTGTTGTCTAACAAGTTAGCGAATAAAATGACGTAAATAATTGGACTTTTTTGTTGTTTTATTTATTTTATTTATTTATTTATTTATTTTTTTTTTCTGTTAATTTTGTTTGTAAATGAGCCCTGCACACACACACACGATATGTGATTTGATTTATTTTTTGTTGAAATGTAGTAATGTTATACCGAGAAAAAAAATGCATGCAAAGTGCATTCCAAAACTGAAATATTTTATCTTTTGTTTGTCCACAGAACGGCTTTCTGTTGGGAAGAAGATCAAACACTATGGTTAGTGTAGTTTTTTTTAGTTTTTTTTAGTTTTTTTTTAGTTTTTTTTTAGTTTTTTTTTGTTGTGGAATTTTTAAGAAGGAAAAAAATTTTTGTGTTTTCAGATAAATCTGGTCGAAATTATTTCGCTTGTTCACAGTGTCCGAAAGTGTTCAGATCTCCGTCAGGACTCGTGGGGCATAGGAACATTCATCTGGAGAAGTACAAATGCCCGGATTGTGGCTTGTGTTGTGCATTTCAAACCGATATTGATCGTCATTTACGAACAAGACACGATTTCATTTGTCCTTTCTGCGACAACTGTTTCACTAATATCAAAATGCTTAAAAATCATAGCTATTTTGTGCATGGTACTGACCTTTTTTAAAAGGGATAATAATAAATAGCAAAGACAAATCCCACAATAATTTGTATTTTTTAGTGTTTAGGTTTAGGTATTTTTTTTTTTTTTTTTTTTGTAAATTATCATAATAAAAGGAATGTTCTGCTTTTTCGTGATGAGTGATGAGTTTTGGGCGAGTCAATTTTTTTAAAAATTTTTGATTTAAGTTATTTTTTTCTTTTTTTTGTTTGCAGGTAATTCTAGAACTATTTACAGGTGTACACTGTGTTTTAAAATATTGAAAACACCACATGGACTCAAGAGTCACATGAATCTTCACCTGCAGACTTATAAATGTCAAACTTGTGGCAGTTGCTTCTCGTTTGAGATGGAATTGAAGCGTCATTTAACCCTAAAACACTATTTTCAATGCCATTTGTGCAATCTTTGTTTTGTTGCTGAGGGATTCTTAAAACGTCATCTTCACAGAGATCATTAAATTATTTTTGTATTTTCCTGACTTTATTGTAGAAAATAAATAAAATGTTTGTTTATCATTGATTCATTTCCTCCATAAACGTAAAAAATCGAATAATAATTCACATGTGTCCACTGTAAAACTAGATAGCTTAAGTTAAGACACTCTAAGAACCCAACACTGGTTTTAATAGTCGTTCGGATGAGCCTAAAAATCACGGTGACTATTTTTGAGTCACTGCAGAATTTTAAATATAAAACAAAGAATTGATCGAACTGCTGCTAATGAATAGACAGAAAACTGCTAAAATCCATGAATGTATGGATTTTAAACAGAAAACTGCTAAAATCCATGGATGTATGGATTGTAGACAGAAAACTGCTAAAATCCATGGATGTATGGATTGTAGACAGAAAACTGCTAAAATCCATCCATCCATCTATGAATTTTAGCAGTTTTCTGTCTATTCATTAGCAGCAGTTCGATTAATTCTTTGTCTTTCATTTAGAACTGCCAATTTTGTACTCAAAAATAGTCACCCTGATTTTTAGGCATCCAAATGACTATTAAATGGAACCAGTGTTCAGGTTCTTAAAGTGTGTTAACTTAAGCTATTATGAAGTGCATAAAACAAAATTTAGACACCTAGATTTGCAGTGTGCGGATATATGAATTTTTTGAATTATTTTTGTTTTCGGGTGCGAAAAATGGAATTAGAATTTCTTAGAAATTGCGTGCTATAAGTTGAGTTTTTGAGGAAATTTTGTGAACTATGGCAGAATTCGAGGCGTGTTTGGTGTTGTTGGGTTTGTTCATTTCATTTGATGCGTGTTTTAGCTAACTAAGATTGTACCATTTTCTGTTGCTAGGGAAAACAACATTAGGGTTTATGATCTCGTTATTCATTTGATGGTTTATCGATTCTTAAAATATAATAACGGCTTTTCGTTTTAGTAATGACCAGTGAACTCTGCATTTAAATTTTCCTTTTTAAAGGAAAAATAATTCTTTTAAATTTAAAAAAAAATTAGATAGTAATTTATTTTTTTTTTTTTTTTTTCTAAATTTGGTATAGATTAAACATTGGGATTGAAATCTTTTCCAAATCGGTTTTTTGTTTTGTTTCAGATACCGGTGTGCAGCATTATTCATGTAATCAGTGTCCAAAGATGTTTAAATCGCTGGCCGCCCTTTCCGCACATAACAACATCCATCTAGGAAAATACAAATGTCTCGAGTGTGGTTTATGTTGCGCGTGTAATGCGGTCTTAAGACGGCACATGTTGACCCACAATTTCGGTTGCGCCATATGCAAGTGCTCGTTTCGCAATAGGATATTGTTCGACATGCACATGACTTTACATTAACATTAAAAAAAAAAAAAAACACAATAAAAGAAATATATTTTTTTTCTTTAATTTTTTTTTGTGTTAATATTATGTTTATTATTATTTTTATGGCAGTTTTGGAATTCTTTGTTTCTTTTCGTTCATTGCAGGCTTCTTCGGCTTTCCTCTGCGCAGATACAAGTGCCCTCTATGTCCAAGGACATATGGCAGTGTGGACGCGTTGAATGGTCACAGAAACATCCACTTGGAGCGATATAAGTGTTTGATTTGTGGATTGTGTTGTGTGAGTAATTCTAGTCTTCTAAAGCATAAACAGACTCATGAGAAAAAACTACAAAATCGAACGAATTCATGTAAAAGAGCGATTTAACATTAGGAAATATTATATATATATATATATATATGTAGATGATGGTAATCAAATAAATCTGGTGTTTGAAGGTTTGATTTTAGTCGTGGTTGATTTTTTTAATTGTGTAAAACATTTTTTTTATGTTTTGTTTCGCTTTTTCTTTTTTTTCTTTTTTTTTATTCTTGTAGGTGCTGGCGTTACCTGCCCAGTTTGCTTTAAAGTTTATCGCCATAAAGCATCTTTAACCCTTCATATGAATGTTCATTTGCAACGGTTCAAATGCCCACATTGCGGTTATTGTGCTAGAACACCTTTCGATTTGACAGAACATATTGAGACCCATGAGAAGTCAAAACACTAATTTTTCATTTATTTTAGTTTATTTATTTTTTTTTATATTTTTTTATTTTTTTGTGGTGAATTTGACGTTTGTTTGTTTTTTTTTTGTTTTTTTTTGTTTTAATTTTTGTACTCGAGTTTAAAATATGCGTTTGTTTGTTTGTTTTTAATTTCTATTTTTTAGACTTTATCTGTGAGTTCTGCTGTAAAGTTTATCACTCGGAGTCATCTATAAGACAACATTTGAACGTCCACTTGCAGCGCTACCGATGTCCCGAATGTGGCCAATGTGCACAGTCGTCATCTCATCTGAGACGACATATGAGAATTCACTCATTATGAGATAAATAATTGTTTATTTTACTTAATTTTGATTAGTTTTTAGTCATACAACATTTTTGTAATTGACTGACTGTTAAATAAACGTATCGATTAGTTGACGGTTTTTTATTTCTTTATTGAGTTGCGTATTTTTTTTTTTTTTTTTATTATTTTTAAAAAATTAATAAAAAGTGTTAAACGTAATAAATAAATAAATAAATAAAAGGAGATTTCGAATAACTGCCATCTTTGTATTTTCTGTTTTTAGGTCTCAGATGTTCGATCTGTTCCAAAGTTTATCGAAATAAGCCGACTATGCGACTACACATGAATGTTCACGAGAAAAAATATCAGTGTCCATTTTGTGGTTACTGTTCTAGAACTCAGTTCAATCTGCAAGAACATATTGCAGTGCATAAAAAAAGGGCACTCAAATGAATTTATGTACGATTTTTTTAAATTTTTTATCGTCGAATAAAGTGTGTTTATAGATGAAGTTGTTTGGGTTTTTATTTTCGTTCAAGGTGTTTCGGTTTCGGTTTTTTTTTTTTTTTTTTTTTTTTAGTTTTTGGTTTTTATTTCGAATTCCAGTTCAGATCCGAACTGTTTTATCTATTTCTCGATCGATATATTGATTTTTAGCACAATTTTCCACGTTTTATGAATTTATGTAAAGTGGTCGAAATGATGCAACTTTCTGAGGGTATTTTTTTTTATTTTTTTTTTTATTTAAAGGTTGAAGTTGTTGTGTGTTTTGAGTAATGAATATATAAGTTTTTTGATTAAAAATTTGTGTGAAGAGGTTTAGATTCTTTATCTTTTGTTTTTCTTTTTGTTTAGGTGAACTTCCTATTCTGACGTGCCATGTTTGCGGTAAAATATATTGGAATAAAATGTCCTTTAAATATCACATGAACACCCATTCGACAACCTACCAGTGTCCAGTGTGTGGTACTTGTTTACAATCCAATACCCATTTGAAAAGACACTTCAAAACGCATCACAAGCAGTACTTAGTATGAAGTTAAAACTTAAAACCGGTTTTCAGTTTCAGACATTCAAGCAATTGAAATTTAACAAGGAAAAAAAACGGTTTTTTTACGTGTTGTTTTTTTTTTTTTTTTTTTTTTTTTTTTTTGTCATCGAATTATTGAAGATTTGTGCATTGTTAGACATTTTTCTAGTGATGTTTGAATAAAATGAAATTGTAGAAATGATTTGTTGTCGAATTGATTATGTAAATATTGTTTTTTTTCGGTTTTTTTTTTTAATTCTTAAAAAAAAAAAAACAGTCACAGTTTTTTTTATTTTTGTTTTGTTTATTTCTAGATCCTGTTTATGGTTGCATCGTTTGTTTCAAGCAATTCAAATCTAAAGAATCGCTGAGACGACATGAAAACATTCATTTAAAACGGTTCAAATGTCCGCATTGCGTTTTTGATAAATACTTTCGAACTGCTTATCATCTACAACGACACATTTCGGGCCATACTAAAGACATTTATAACGACTAAAAAAAAAAAAAAAAGAATTAAAAATTTGTTATTTACAAAAAAAATGAACGGATTTTGTTTTTATTTCTTTCGTATTTCATGTTTTACATTGTTTTGACTGCGCGTTGACATAGAAATTTGATTACAAGTTGATTTTTTTGATGAAAAAAAACTGAATTTGTGCATATATATATATATATATATTTTTATTTTTATTTCTTTTCTTTTTTTGTTTATTTCTAGATGCTGTATATGTTTGCGTCGTTTGTTTCAAACAATTCAAAACTAAAAAATCGCTGAGTCGTCACGAAAACATTCATTTAAAACGTTTCAAATGTCCACATTGCAATTCTGATAAATACTTTCGAACTGCTTATCATCTGCAACGACACATTTTGGGTCATACTAAAGACATTTATTTCGATTAAGTGAAATTAAAAAAAATTTTGTAATCGCAAAAAATTGATCGGATTTTGTCTTTTGTCTTTTTTTGTCTTGTTTTTTTCATTGATTTTTTTATTTTTATTGCGCGGTTGAAAAACATCAAAAACTTGGAATTGTACATATGGCATATGTTTTAGAATATTTACATTTTGATTTGTGTTTTAATCATTAAGGAAATAGACTGAATGTATATTATTATTTATTTTTTTTATTTTTATTTTTTGTTTATTTCTAGGTCTGATATATGTTTGCGTCGACTGTCACAAAGAATTCAAAAGTAAAACCTCACTAAGACATCATAAAAATATTCATTTACAACGTTACAAATGTCCACTTTGTACTCCTGATAACTACTTTCGAACTACTTATTGCTTAAATCGTCACTTGTCACGTCGTCATAAATGATGATATCGATAATAAACAGTTTTAATAGTTTTTTTTTCGTTTTTTTTTCGTTTTTTTTTTTCTTGTTGTTTTTGAGTCGGGTACCATCTTGTTTCATTCGCGCGGTTGAAATATGCTCAATTTCTCGTTTTTTTAGGAAGTTTGTAAATTCATTTTGTTGTTGTTGTTGTAGAAATAAAGTGTTTGACTTCTGATGTCTGGAGTGGTTTCTTTTGGTTATAATGAGATTTTCGTGGGTGGTTTTGGACTTTTTCTTTTTGCTTGTGAATTTTATTTAAATAACTGCTTATGGTATCGTACTAGTAGTGTTCTTATTATTTTTTTATGTTTAGGTTTTCCCGTTTTCTGCCCAATTTGTGCGAAACGATATTGGCATGCGGATTCTTTGAGGCTGCATCTCAACGTCCATTTAAAGAGATTCCAGTGTCCACATTGTGGTTATTGCGCACATACTCCGTATATTCTCAAAAACCATATAAGAAAACAACATCCTGCAAATCCAGTACGTTTTACTAAGTCTAGTTACTATTTTTTTTTCTTTCTTTTTTTCTTTTTTTTTTTTTGTCAATATAGATTTTAAGTATATATTTCTTTTTACAATAGGAAAATTCAGAATAGAAACATTTTTATGTCAAAACGAAGGCAGAAGAACGTTTCCAGCGAAACGCTTTGTTTCTGTAGAATGTGATTTAGACACTTTTATTTTCACTGCACCTGACGATTGTTTGCACTCGGTTTTACACAGTTGTTTCACTATTGAACTTCCTGTTTGACATTCGAAATTCAGAAAACAGAAAACATCTTTTCAAGAGAATATATTTGAAACTGATATTTTTGTTGGTCTCATACTCTCATTGTATAAATGTGAATAAAGTTTTTCACAAAAATGCTAAATTTATTTATTTTTATTTGTTTCTAAGTGCTTTGCTTGAGTTGATTTTTGTTTTTTCGGGTGATTCGGTCATGGTTTCATTTGTTTATCTTAAATGTCCTATTTGAATTGCATTGTGTTTGCAGGTTTTGGTGCTCCGGTCTATCGCTGTCCCGTGTGTCCACGAGTTTACAAGAGTTGGGATGCATTGAGTCATCACAGGAATGTACACTTGGAACGATTTAAATGTCAACAATGTGGACAGTGCTGTGCAAGTAATGCTGTTCTCCGTAAACACATGGCTACACACCAAAATTGGTGATAAAACTTAAGATCTGCATGTAAAAATTTGAATAAACTAATTTTTATTAGTGAAACCGTTATTTATTTGCATAATTTATACAATACATGATAGGTTTTCCACCAAAACGTATTGAATTAGCTTATTTGTAAATAATAATTGTCACAAAAGCAGCACAACTGCCAAGGCCGCCGAGTAAACCGGCCGTCAAAAGTGGTCAGATGAACAACGCAACGGCCAAGTAAAAACACATCTCTGCAAAAACCACAGACTTCACTTTACGTGGTCCTTTCCTGGTTGTTGGACACAGTTGCGTTCAGTGCGCCTGTAGTGTTTTCCGTGTTTGTTGTCCAATACTTGCGTGGCTCTTAGGGATCACGTGGTGTGTGGTTGTATTAGTGTATCTGTAAATTTGAGAAAACAGATATTTTTAATCTGTCGTTGTTTTCCAGAAAGCGTCTTTTTAAGAGAATTTATTTTTAATTGATATTTTTGTTGGTCTCATGTAGAAATGTGAGTGTTTGCTGGAGTTGATTTTATTTTTGGGGTGCTTAGGTCTCATTTATTTATCTTACATAGATGTGCTATTTGATTTGCTTTGTGTTTGCAGGTTGTTTTGCTCCGATTTATTGCTGTCCCGTTTGTCCACGAGTTTATAGGAGTAATGATGCATTGACTTGTCATAGGAATGTACACACGGAACGATTTAAGTGTCAAGAATGTGGGCAGTGTTGGCAAAGTAATACTGCTCTCCGCAGACATATGCGGAGTATGCACAAAAAAAAACTAAATATGTGTTTGTAGAAATTTGAATAAATCCATTTTTATTAGTAAACAATTTTTTATTTGCCTAAGTTTTCCGTCAAAACGTATTGAGTTAGCGTATTTGAAAATAGCAATTTTAGAAAAGAAATTTTTTAATCTCTTGTTGCTTTTAATAGAATTTATTTCCAAATAATATTTTAGTTGGTCTCATGTGTTAATGTGAGTAAATTAGTTTGTTTGTAAAAAGTTTACTTCAGTTGATTTTGTTTTTGGGTGATTGGATGATGATCACATCATTTACACTTATCTCACATGTCCTATTTGAATTAAATTGTGTTTGCAGGTTTTGATGATCCGATCTATCGCTGTCCCGCTTGTCCACGAGTTTACAAGAGTTTTGATGCATTGACTCATCATAGGAATAAACACTTGGAACGATTTAAATGTTATGAATGTGGGCACTGTTGTACAAGTAATGCTTCTCTCCGCAGACACATGGCTATACATGAAAAATGGTCATAAAACTTAAGATCTATGTGTAAAAATTTGAATAAACAAAATTTGTAGCAGTGAAACACTTTTTATTTGCGTAATTCACAACACATGATAAGTTTTCCACCAAAACATATGGATTTAGCGTACTTGAAAATAGAGAGAGAGAGAATTGTGTTTATAGATGCAAGCGGCGACTCAGGCCATATACGTCTTAAATCTGACATTCTAAAACTGACCTATAATAAATCTGACACTAACAAACACATCCAGAAAACGTCTTTTTAAGAGGATTTATTTCAAATTGAATTTTTTTTGTTTGGTTTCATGTATAAATGTGAGTAAAGGTTTCCACAAAATTGCCAAATTAGTTTGTTTGTAAACATTTGCTTGAGTTGATTTTGTTTTGGGGTGATTTAGATAATAGTCTCATTCATTTACAAATATCCTATTTGAATTGCATTTTGTTTGCAGGTTATGGTGCTCCGCTGTATCGCTGTCCCGTTTGTCCACGAGTGTACAAGAGTTTAGATGCATTGAGTCTTCATAGGAATATACACTTGGAACGATTTAAGTGTCATGAATGTGGAAAGTGTTGTGCAAGTAAAACTAATCTCCTCAAACACATGGCTACGAGAAAAAATCGTCATAAACTAAAGATCTGCATGTAAAAATTTGAATAAATCAATTTTTATTGGAGAAATATTTTTTCATTTACATAATTTATACTGTATTCCCTCGGAAACAACGGCATGCCGGTAATTACGAGTCTGACCAGTTTTTGACAAGTAGACAACTAATAATCAAATGGACAAAATGCCGGAAAATTCGAATTATCCGGCACTCTGGTCTGATTTGCCATTATCCGGCATGCCATTCTTTCCGAGGGAATACGGTACAAAACATAATAAGTTGTAATTACATAAACAAATATATGATGTTACTTAAGGCTTGTCCAAAATATCCAGTACTTTCAAAGAAAAACGTCAGGCGGCGCATCCTGTATAACAGGCTATGCGCAGACTGCGAATTGAATTAACGTATTTGTAAATAGCAATTTAAGAAAACAGATATTTTTAATTTCTTGTTGTTTTCCAGAAAACAAAAGAATTTATTTTTAATTGATGTTTTTGTCCGTCTTAGATAGAAATGTGTGAGTGGTTTTGTTTGTTTGTAAATGTTTGCTCGACTTGATTTTATTTTTGGGTGAATTAGGTCTCATTTATTTATCTTAGATGTGCTAGTATTTGAATTGCTTTGTGTTTGCAGGTTTTGATGAACCGATCTATCGCTGTCCCGTTTGTCCACGAGTTTACAAGAGTTGTGAGGCATTAAGTCATCATAGAAATATACACTTGGAACGATTTAAGTGTATTGAATGTGGACAGTGTTGTGCAAGTAATGCTAATCTCCTCAGACACATGGCTACGTGTCAAAAATATTCATAAAACTTAAGATCTGCGTGTAAAAATTTGAATAAACCAATTTTTATTAGAGAAACATTTTTTCATTTACAGAAATTTTGCATTTTCCATATTCGGGCAATCCAAAATCGTGCAAAATCGTGAATCATATTGGTGTTGGTGATTTTTAATTTATATTTACACAAAACATAATAAGTTTTCCATCAAAAGCGAATTGAATTAGCGTATTTTTAAATAGCAATTTGAGAAAACAGATATTTTGAAAACGTCTTTTTAAGAGAATTTATTTCCAATTGAAATTTTTTCGTTGTTCTCATGTATAAATGTGAGTAAAGGTTTCCACAAAAATGCCAAATTAGTTTGTTTGTAATTTAAAACGTTTGATTTCGTTTTTGGGTGATTAGATAATAATAAATATCCTATTTGAATTGCATTGTATTTGCAGGTTTTGGTGCTCCGCTGTATCGCTGTCCCAGTTGTCCACAAGTGTACAAGAGTTTAGATGCATTGAGTAATCATATTCATGGGAATATACACTTGGAACGATTTATATGTCATGAATGTGGAGTGTGTTGTTCAAGTAATTCTAATCTCCGTAAACACACGGTTACACACCAAAATTGGTCATAAAACTTAAGATCTGCGTGTAAAAATTTGAATAAAACATTTTTTATTAGAGAAACATTTTTTCATATTTCATTTACATAACATAATAAGTTTTCCCATCAAAGCGAATTGAATTAGCGTTTTTGTAAATAGCAATTTGAGAAAACAGATATTTTTAATCTCTTGTTTTCCAGAAAACGAGAGAATTTCTTTTTAATTAATGTTTTTGTCGGTTTTGTTTGTTTGTAAATGGTTGCTCGATTTGATTTTATTTTTGAGTGATTTTAGATCTCATTCATTTATCTTAGATGTCCTATTTGAATTGCTTTGTGTTTGCAGGTTATTTTACTCCGATCTATCGCTGTCCCGTTTGTCCTCGAGTTTACAAGAGTTGTGATGCATTAAGTCATCATAAGAATATACACTTGGAACGATTTAAGTGTCATGAATGTGGACTGTGTTGTACAAGTAATGCTGCTCTCCGCAAACACATTGCTGTTCACGAAAAATGGTCATAAAACTTAGATCTGCGTGTAAAAAGTTGAATAAATCCAATTTTTATTAGTGAAACTCTCTTTTATTTCCATAATTTATACGAAACATAATAAGTTTTCCATCAAAAAACATATTGAATTAGCGTATTTGAAAATATCAAATTTGAGAAAACAGATATTTTTAATTTCTTGTTGTTTTCCAGGTTGTTTTCCAAAGCGGCGCAGCTATGTTTGCAGGATTTGTAAACGCCATTATTCCAATAATTTTACTCTACGACGACACCAGAATGTGCATAAAGCTTTGTTTCGTTGTGAGCTTTGCGGATTCTGCGCAGAATCGACTAAATCCTTACAAAGACACGAGAAAACTCATGATAAAAATCAATCGTGGTTTCATTGTTCCCAGTGCTACCGTAGATATAAGTCTTCTTATACACTTTCGTTGCACATGCGTGTTAATCATAAACAAGTGTAGAAAAAAAAAAAAAAAATTATTAATTGTATTTTTCTTGTGATTTTTATTTGAAATAAAAACGGTTGAAACAGTCGAATATATTCTTTATCTTTAAGTTATTTTTTTAAAAAAAAGGTTTTTGTTGAACATTTTTCTTTTCTTTTCTTTTCTTTTATATTTATTCAAAGCATTTCATTTGCAAAATCGACTCTTTCAGGTCCATCGGAAGTTGAATTGATACGTCGTCGTGGACGTCGCCCTGGTCGTCGATCACTGTTGAGCATGTCCAATCGTCATAGTTGTCCGTTTTGTCCGAGAATTTACGGTTCCAGACACGCTTTGACCAATCATCTGCAAGTGCATACAACACGCTTCAAGTGTCAAGTTTGTAATGCTTGTTGTCAGAGCAAATCGGCTCTCGAAAGACACCTGATTCTGCATGAACAAAAATACTGTTCAACTTGCGGTGTTTATTTTCAGACTAAAAACGAATATAAAAATCACGTGGCGATGACCCACCCGACAGATTAGGACATTAAAACAATGTTTTAGTATTGAAACAAGCGATTGTTATTTCTTTTGGTGATTGTTTTGCTTCATTTTTCTGTGAAAATGTGATATAATGGCGTTTCTACTTAGTGCTAAAGTCTGTAATATGAGCTCTTGGAGACGTTGTATAAATAAATTAATAGTTTTGGAAGTGGTTTTTAAAATTCAGATCTGTTTTCATGGGTTTGGGCTGATAATTTCAGGGACTGTTGACTTTTTTGGTTTTTCATGTAAGTTTTTCTTGGTTTGTAAGTCGATTTAGGTTCTCATTGCTTTTAGCAAAAGTTGTAGTCGGTTTTCTTTTAATTCTTTTACTCTGTAAATGAGGTGTTGAGAGCGAGATTTTATTTTAAGTTTAGAAATAAAACAACTGGAAATTTTCTCAGGACTTGGCACTTTGTTTATTATAGTTTATTATAGTAGTTGTTGTTTAGGGTTTGTTTTTCTAATGATTTATTTAATTTTGATGATGTGGTAAGTCGATTTTCTTAGAAAAACTTGTAAAAACAACCATTTTTCAAATTGGCACTTGATCTACATTTTCAATCTATTTCTTGCAGGTTTCTCTCATTCATCAACTGGAATTAAATCATTAATGAGATGGGTAAATAAATTTATTTTTCTTTAATTTATCTAGTTGGAGATTTTTTTTTTCCACTCTTCTTCTTTTTCTGTTTCGCAGTGTGAAGAATCTGTTCCTATCTCCACAGACTTCCAATTGACTAGTTTGCCAACTTTATCGTTACTCAAATGTACTTTTTGCAACGTGTATTTCGAAAATGAGTCGAGTTTGGACGCCCACGAAATGTTACATGTTGGGGTCAAGTCTAAAACGTCTTTTAAGTGCAGCGATTGCGAATGTAAATTCCCAACTGCGTTTGATTTGTACCAACATAGCGAACTGCACGACAGGAGATTCGAATGTGATATTTGCCATCACTTTTTCCAGTCCAGGAACAGTTTACTTAGACATAGATCGATTATACATTCCATTAATTAATTTGCTTTTGCTTCCAATAGGAAAACGTGAATAAAAATTTAAATTTTCAAAAAGTGTCTACTGTATATTATTTTAAGAATTTTTATTATTTATTTTGGTTTATTTTTAATCAAAAAAAAAAAAAAATTTAGGTTTTAATTTCTTTGTTTTTTATTTGTTTTTTTTGATTAATTATTTTGCAGATCGGTCATGTGGGCCTAGAATGATAAAAACAAAACAAAACATCTCTCAGAGTCAACAGAGAAGAATGGAACAGTCTTCTTCATCTTCTTCTTCTTCTCCAGGAGATTTGTTCTGTCCAACATGCAATGAAAAAGTTTCCAATAAGACAATGCTTTACTACCATAAAAATTTACACTCTGAAAGATATAAGTGTTCACACTGCAACGCTTGTTTCGCAAGACTTTCTGGCTTGGAAGGACATTTGAACCGTATTCATCCGTGCAGTGGTTTTGCTCATTCGAGATCACCTCACGATTTGTTCTGACTTGAAAAATTTTTAAAAATAAATTGTTAAACGTTAATTTTAGGGTTTTTGTTTTACTTTGGAAAAATAAAAATTATGTAACGTTGATAGTCAATAAAACACTCTCTCTTCATTCATTATTATTAAATGCATTTCTTTGTTTTAATTTTTAATTTTTAATTTTTAATTTTTAATTTTTAATTTTAATTTTTAATTTTAATTTTAATTTATAATTTTTAATTTATAATTTATTTTAGAAATGTAATAAATGAAACAAAGCTTAATTTTGAGTTTTTCTGTTATATGTTTCAGAGTATGTATCTTACCAATGGGATTCTGAAAGAGAAGAAAGTGAATCGGTATACTTATTTTTAATTTCAACTTCATTTCTTATTGCTATTCAATTTTAATTTTACTTTTCTAGAACGATGATCAGTCAAATCCGGTTTATTACCGAAATTTATCTGGCGATCGGTTGTCTTGTCATTACTGTTCCAAGACATTCCAAAGTCGTGGTGGGCTTCACCAACATTTGGACATTCATAAAAAACGTTTTACGTGTCCAGTTTGTGGTCGGTGTTGTGGAAGTTTATGTCAATTGCAGAAACATGTCTTGATACATTCACGTTGAATGTCTAAAGTGTATAAATACTCTTTTAAAGAAGTAAAAAGAATTATTGAAATTGAGTGTCCAGATGTTTTATTTTGAGACATAAAGTTGCCGCAAGGGCTGAAGTCTTCGCTAAATCATTCAATCGGTAGAAACATCGAGCCAAGTGCACAAAATCAGAGTTTGGTTTGCGCTTACTGGGAATTCCTTGTTTAAGCCTAGTACACATCAGCTCATTTCGTACACGGAATGGCACAGGGAATCGAAATCTGAAAATTCCTTTTTTTGTGGTACACATCAAAAAATTTCCTTGTGAGGAAATATTCCGTAGCTGAAAAAATCATTCTTTCCGCGCACTTGGTGCGCGGGAAACAACCTATTGTTTCCGTGCATGGAATCTTTTCAACTACCCATAATTCATGTGGTTTAAGCGACCGGTTAAAAATAAAGATAACCAGGTGGGATCTGCTTAAACTGCATGTTCGAAAAAACGAAAAGCAAGCCCAACACATTGATTTTTGAATATATCGTCATCATCATCCTCATCCTCATTGCACATTTTCAATGGTAGCCATTTGCAAAAAAATATTTCAGACAGTCGCCATTTGTAATATAATGCCATTAAACAAACCATGTGTACCACATTATTCCCAGTCTGAATTTTCCATGTGACATTATCCATTATTTAAAATTCCGTTGATAATTGTGACATGGAAAATTGAGTCGGAATTGGTATGTGTACTAGGCTTTACGGAGTATAGCTTCGAGTTCGAGCTTCGATTCCTGTCGCGAAGGAGATTTCCCGGTCCTTTCGGGCCTGCGGTCTGCAATATATTATTGAGTTTTTGTGAGGATAGTTTTGTTTTTAGGATTGGTTTTTATTTTTCATTTTGTTGAGTGATTTCATCTCAGAGTTGGACCTTATTTTATTTTTGGAATACATGCAGTTTTTGGCTCAGTTTTGATCACAACAATTTTCTTTTTGTTTTCTTTTCCATTTCAGAGAAATCATCTCAGTATCTTTGTCCACTCTGTACCAAAGTCTTCAAGTCGAGAAAAGGATTGTCCAATCATCTGAATGAACATTCTGGACGGTTCAAGTGTGTTCACTGTGGTCTGTGTGCAGCCAGCAATGCCAACTTGAAACGTCACATGAACTTGCATTGCAAAAAGTTGTAAATGTTCCTCATTAGCCTCTAATACTCAGTCAGAAATGTGTTTTTTAAAAGTCTTGTAAAAGTCTCATTCCTTTCCTACATTGGAATAGTAGTTGTAATTACATTCAAGTATTAACATAGATGATGGTGTTTGGCAGCTTAACACACAATTATCGTGTAGAGGAAGTTATAGCTTAGTAAAATACATTATTTGGCTTATTTTATTTGTTTGTTTATGTTTTTATTTATTTATGTTGTTAGAAATACAAAGTAGGACGTTAATTTCATTTCAGTTTGAATGTTTTTGAATTTTTTCCTTCTTTTTTAAAAAAATAAAAAATAAAAAAATTAAAAACGAGAAAAAGAAAATGACAACTCGGAGCTTCATCTTTAAACCAATCAATTTTTTCTGTTTTAAATCAAATTTGGTAATTAAAATTTTGTTTGACAAAAGAAAACAAAAGTCAATTTTTAAACTGAATTTTTCTTTTTTATATTGTTACAGGTGCGTATGCCTTACATCACTATAAATACCAAAGCGATAAAAATGTAAAGGCTTACATGTGTGCCCAGTGTCAAAGGACTTATTCTTCTCGCGAGGCACTTATACATCATTCCTACGTACATGAGGAGCGCTTTAAATGCCCTTTTTGTGGGCGCTGTTTTCAAAGCAAATGGGCACTTAGTTCTCACAGTAAAACTCATCAGAACTAAAAAAAAAAGTTCCAATTATTGTAATGTACCATGTATATTTGTAATTTATTCATACATTTTGTAGGTAAGTGTAATTAAAAAGAAATTAAAACCAAAAAAAAAAAAAAAAACGACTCGTTTCGAAATTATTTCCTCAATTTGATATAAAAATGAAATTTTTATATTTAATTTTTATTTTTAATCTTTTAAGAAAACAGCAAAAATTTACATTCTAAAAGATATGTATCTGTTGATTGACAGGTAGAAGACACGCAGAGAAAACCGCAAATTTAGTATACCAATGTTCGATCTGTCTCAAGACGTATGGATCCAGAACGGGTCTGAGTCATCACATTAACATTCATAACGGTCGCTTCAAGTGCCAAATTTGTGGCGTTTGTTGTCAAAGCAGGGTGGCTTTGTTGGATCACAGCAAGATTCACGAACGGTGCATATACTTATAAAATATTATAATTTTCATTCATTTGTATGATGATATGCGGGTGATTAAAATCGATGTGGTCGATTCTGTCTTCTCTCTTGTCTTTTCCTATAATGTTAATAAAGAGAAATTGTGTGGAAAAAAAAAGAAAAAGTCATCGGTCTTTAATTTTATTTATTTATTTATTTATTTATTTATTCATTTTTGTTTTTTTCTTTTATTTCTACAGTTTCCCTTTGTCAGCCACTTACCACCCAAGATCAAACTCTACTTAGGACGTTTGACTGTTCGATTTGTGACAAAAGTTTTCTTTCAAGACAAGGACTTTATTTCCATATGAACATTCATCTGCGAAGATTTCCTTGTTCTCAATGTGGAATCTTTTTAAAGAGCAAAGCTGCGTTGAAATATCATTTAAATTGGCATAAAATGAATTGTTAATAAAGATTGTGTATGAATTAACAAGTGTAATGATTTTTGTTTTGTAATTTCACACAATGCTTGTCATTTTTTAAAAATGAGAGGCATAAATTCGAGTGATATATATATATATATATATATATATATATATAAATTAAATTTTTAAATTTTTTTTAAAAAAATTTAAGTTAGTATTAATATTATAATATA
>JH431240.1:2050-15536 GCA_000239455.1 Strigamia maritima
AATATAATTTTTTTTTATTTAGTGTAATGTGATTTTGACGTTTGGAAAAGACAAGTTTAATCATAGTGCCAACTGAAATTTTTTGAAAAATTAGAGAAAATATTTTTTTCGAGTAAACAATCTAATTTATTTGAAAAAAGTTGCTCAGAAGTCACTATTTTTCTATTTTTAGAATAAATTTTTTTTAGGAAATTCGTGTAAATGTTAATTTCTCCAGTTGTTTGTGTTTAAAGGTCGAATTATATAGTTAGCAATTACAGTAAAAACACTTATTCGATTTTAACTATTTTTTTTTAAAATTTTTTTTATTTATGTAGTTTACCAAATCAGCTGATAAGCTACTACAAAAAATTTTTTTAATTTTTAAAATATTTAAAATTGGCAGCTGTATGGATTTTCAAAGCTTTTCAACTTCCTTTTATGTTTTTTTTTGTGTTAGTTATGTATTTATATATTTTTTTGGTGTACATACGCCCTTGACTTGATATTTAGGTTAAAAAGTCATTTTTTTCGAGGATGATTCGAGAAAAATGTAAATTCTTGCTTATCAAAATTTTTCAGCCGTAAGAACCTATTCTTCAACTCACAATTTAATCAAGTGTTAGACTTAATTAAAAATAATGTTGGCCTCATGATCTATGCTTGTAAATTGCTTAATTATTCAAAAAGTTTGCATTTTCGATTGAAGATTAAGTTTTTTTTTTTTTTAAATAAAATATATATACAGGGTATACAAAATTATTTTATTAAGATAAGTTTTTTATTGTTGCTTTTTATCACAAGAATTTAAATTAAAAATAAAAAAAGCAAAGAAAAATATTTTGATATCGTGAAATGCAGGAAAACTTTTTCTATTAACAGTAAATCCACTCCCTTACACGGAGGGACTCCTCGCATTTCAGAGTGACAAAAAAGTATTATGTTCTGTTTAATGCGGTTTGTTTAATCAGTAATTCTGTCCTGGTAATTAAGAAGGGTGGAAAAAAGTTTTATGGACTGATTGATGGTAATCTTATGGCGCCAGACTGCACTTTGGATGATTATCAATCATTAATCTGGACGTTTATTAAAAATAAACTGAAGGAAGAAATTGCAGATGACGAGAAATGACTGCATTAACATGAGAAATGACCATTGTTTTACTTAAAAACGGATAGTACACGTCAAAAATTGTATTCATCACTGGCATCCACATTGATTCGGTGACTGCTTTGAATTTGATACAGTGCCAAAATGAAGTTTAAGCATAATTTGCTCCAAAGAAAGAATTGATTCTTGACATTTTATGAAATTCAATCAACTATTTTGCATTTTCTATACCGTAAAACCTCGCATTAGCACGTATAATCTGCATATAAGCCGTATTTAAGTCCAGGGCTAAAAATCGGTCGGCTTGACTTGTTTTCGGATGTCAAAAATGGCGGTTTTTCGATTATAAGCTCATTAAAACCCATTAAAACCAATGGGCTTATATGCGGATATAAGCCCGCTTGAATTTTTTTTTTTGGGAGGTCAAAAATGTCGATTTTTCGATAATAAGCCCATGGGTGCTAATGCGGGGTTTTACTTTTACGGTAATTGTTGACACATTTTTAGACTTTGGCTATCTTGAAATTGTGCTTACCGTAATATTTTTGTTTGGAAAATGAAAATTAATTGGCAATTAGATTTCGCGATCTGCTCTCGGTTGGAAAACTGTTTATGTAAATGGTTTTTTTCTCACCTGCGCACCTGTTTATTTGTTTTTAATGCGCGTTATAAGAAATGAGGCCTGTTTTTCTCCTTTCTCCGTATTGAGCCATCAACATCCGTTTTGGGGGATGAGTTGCCATAACATCAACACGTAGCATTTTAGAGGGAGTAATTTAACCTCGTCTAAGGTTCCGGAGAATAAATAAATAATATAAAAAAAAAAGGGTGGGATTTTCTTTTCAATTATGGATATGGATGGATTCATGGATTTAATTTAGCTGTTTTGCTAGGGTGTGGTGACATTTTTTTGAGGGGTTGTTGTTTTTTTTTGGGGGGGAAAGATTAAGTATTCATTAATTTTATTATCAAAATGGAATAAAGCTTAATTTTGTAAACACATTAAAGATATGGAGGCAGCCGTTTTAATTTGTTATTTATGGCACGATGCGGTTGTATAAACAGGATGAGAGGGGGCGATTGGCTAGGCAACGAATAGTTTTGCTGTCAAAAGGCGTTTGACCGGGATCTTTTTTCTTTTCCTTGTTTTGGTTTCGCGGGAAAAGAGAGAATGAATGAAGGTCAAGTTTACTGTTTCAAGGTAAGTGTTGTTTTGAATACTATTATTAAGGGTAAAAATGTCGTAGAAATGGCTAGAAACAAAGTTCAACAGCAGTTAACTTGGAAAAAATGGTGGAAGGAAAATTTATTGAGAAATGTTTTTTTTTTTTAAAAATGTTTTATTTATACAAATTAAAACGATTTTGAATATAATGATGACGAAATTATGAAAATGTATATTTGTTTTATTTTTTATTTTTTTTATTTTTTTTATTTTAATTATTTTTTTTTTTTTTTTAAAGATTAAGACATTCGGTAGTGGGGTTAAATAAGTTCATTGCATGTCTTTAGTTTGCTTTGGCCTTTTGGCTGGCAATAATGTGCAGTTAAGATTGGACCCCAGACAATGGGTCCAATTAAAAGAGAGATACGATGAAACCCATAATAGAGTTGGCGTCGACTATTCCATAATTCATGTTGGTTTTTGTGTGCAATCCTAGATAAAGATGTGGGAGAGAGAAAGGAGGTATCATTGGGTGGTGGCTGTTCTGCTTGGAAATGGAAAGAAAGGCAATTCTCTTTTTTTTCTTTTTTTTTTTTTTTTTTTTTTTTTTTTACAAGGAAAAAAAGAAATGTAATTTCCAAATGTATCTCAATGCTGAGATTTTTTTTCCCCACACCTTTTTAAATTTCCATTAATGCAATAAATTTACTGGATTTTCTATGCACTAGTTTTTTATGTGTGTAAAAGGGAAATTTAAAAATGTTAGGAAATTTAATTTTTTTTTCGAGTTTATTTTGGCAAGCTTTGCTCAAATAATAATAATTGTAATTATGTATGCATGGTTTAGCTTGAATAATGTTATTATTTTTCACTACCTTTATAGTGAATGATTAATGAAATATTAATTGAGTTTAGTAATATTAATGGTCCATACAAAGATTAAAAACTGATGTGAACTAATTTAGTTTACACATTGAGGGGTGTTCATCTGTGTTTTATGAAGAATTTTCAGATTAACCCTCAAAGCCCTTAAATTTTGGAACAACATAGAGCCCGATTAATGGTCACAATTGTGACTATTTGGAGTCTCTACTTTGAAGCGCTTTAGTGATGTTATCATGGTTTCTCCAACCAACACTAGGTGTCACCAATTGTAATAATAAAGACATGTGGTCAAAATGTTGTTTTAAACAGCATGCAAGGTGTTTTTAATCATTTATTTATAATAACAATTGTCTATATCAACTTAATTTAAATTGCAATTAGTTTCACATTAACTCAGTTGACCATGTGTTTCAAAGATGAAGGGTTAATGCTGTGTATGGTTATTTAGTTTATATATAGGGGGCGCAATATTCTAAAAGCGCTCTCACTAGAGTAAACCAAAAACTTAAGCTGGGAATTTAAGGGGACCGTTTTTTCTTTTTACAATAACTTTTTTATTTTATGCCTGATTGCAATGAAATTAATTTAGAAAATGTAAATGCATATTCTTAACAGCTACTGGAAATTTCAGATTTTTTAAAAATTTAAAAAAAAAAAAATTGTATTCACAACTGCAGCTGGTCACAATTGTGATATAGGATGGGGCTTTGAGGGTTAAATGACGTGACACTTGACTGAGATAGAAAATGCACCTGAAATGGGATATATTATGGGGTGCTTGAAGGGCTAGAGCCTTTTTCCAGCGATTGTTTAATGCACTTAATAAAATAATTCGAAAAATGACCATAAAAGGAGATAAACGAACATATACGAAATTAAACGAATAAAAAAAAACGACCATATATGGTCAAATTTATATAAATTTGTATTAATGTGCAGGCAAATCGGGCTCTAGCCAATGAGAGTTTGTCGCAATGTGTTGGAAATGTAGTTTTAGTGATGAAGTAGAAATGATAGTAATAATCTTTAATCATTTATCAACCTCACATGTTGATGTGCTGTCTTGTTTCTCGTGACACAGACGTTGTGTCACCATCACTTCTTAAATGGAACACAATTTGTTCACTTTTTTTTCCTTGGGTTAATATTACAGATTAAAGACACAGTCTGCTATTAAATTTGCTGCTTCATAACTATTTATTACATCATTTTCTGTGTCATTTGGCGCAGAGTCAACTACTAAAAAAAAAGAATTTATCTACACGTAATCACGTAAATTTTGTCAACTATTTAGGATCCTCTTCGTGTTTTTGCTTTAATAATAGCTACAAATTGACTATAATTTATTGTAAGGAAGGCATGTTTTATCTCTTTTTAGAATCGATGTAAGAAAATAAACATGGATTGAGTTGTGTGTGCAGCTTGTCATTGTGGCAGTGGGAAGGGGGAAAAAAATCAGAGTTGAGTGATATTGGTGTTGGCAGAAAACATATAAATTATCTCGCTACCTTGTCGACTTTGACGTTTGTTATGGTGTTGTAGGAAATCTAATTTTGAATTTTAGGTATCGATTTTGTGTTACTACAATAGGATGTGTGGTACTGTATCACATTACTTTGTGCTTCAATTGAATACATCGATTAAATTGAGTATTTCATGCATCTGAAATAGGTTTTTAGGGTTTTTGTATCATAAATAGAAGGAAAATGACAATGTTCATCAATAGGTGCATTCAATTCCAAAGTGATAAACTGTTTATCTTGATTCTTTTGATTCTCGCTAGGCGGAAAAGACGTCTTTTATGTCATTTTCCAACAATCGGTTTACCCATAAACGGCTTTTACATAAACCATGTTGAGGGTTGTTTATGCTGCTGAAATCCTGTTTTTGGCAGCATTCTTGGCAGCCATTTTGGATTCGAGATAGATTGTGGTGGCACTCGATCGACTTTATTAAGAGATTTCAGTGCTTTTTTATATATTTTTTACTACATTACAAAAACTTTTGGTATACTTTAATTTATACCACTATTTTATAGTAGCTTAAAATGTTAACTGAAAGAAGAAAACTACAACAATCCGGACATGGATTTTGGATTAAGAACTAGTTCCGATCAACGAACTTGATCTTAGAATATTTAAGTTTGCAACTGCGCATGCATAGACTAAAACTTAACACGTTCAATGCTTAAAGCAGATTAAATATAATCAGATTTAATTATGCTTTTATAATCACTTTGGAATTGAACGCACCTATTGACTAATGATTGCAGTTGATTATTGGTAGAACACTTTTCTTTTTGGTGTTTTATTTTTAGTTTTATTGACGTTGTGTCAATATAGCCAAAATGAAAACAGATGTTTAACCTATGATTGCAATCGTATACAACAAAATGGATTTTTTTGATCAATGTAAAGCAGGATAAAAAAAATGCAGCGATATTTACTCGCAACATTAGGTTAATTAATTTTTTAGGTTAGTTGCTGTACTCTGGTTCTAAATGGAGCAACTAATTAGTTAATGGCATGTACCAGATTTAATTATAAAAAAAATAAAAAATAAAAAAATGTTTTATTTTGTTACTGCGAAGTTTCGAGGAACTCGAATAAAAAAAACACATAAAATTTTCTATTTTTAGTAGAATTTATAAACGTGAGCTTCATTCGAATTCCGTTTTTATTTATAAAATTTTTATTACGATTGATAGGGCGCTACATGAAGCGGAAGTGATGCCAATACTAGTCAAAACAGTGAAAAATTGACAGTTTTGAGTGAAGAATTGAGTGTAATGGTTTGACTCGAGAGCCAATCAATAGTGTCTGTTGTAAGACCATAATTCTTGTCCTGCATTAAATTGTAAGACTCATGATCTGACTTGGGTTTTTACGACCGCCAATATAATTTTTTTTTCTTTTATTTCTTTCTTCTTGAAGTTTGTAAATTTTTTTTTTTATTTTTATTTTTTTTTATTTTTCTTCGACTTTGTATTTCATTGCATGTTTGCATATAAATGGCCATAGAGAATATATTATTTTTTAATATTTTTTTTTTCATTATGAAAAACCTTAAGCTGTAAAAGATAAAAATAGGTCAAGTCTTTTCCCTAAATCGTTTTCTTGAGAAAATAAATTGGTTTTTGCAAAGAATGATTTTTTTTTCTTTTTTCTCCTTTCCTTTCCGCAGGTGCCAATTTGAATTTGAATTTATTTGAATTTGCAATTTGTTAAATTGCAGTTAAAATGCGGATACGCCAGTAATTTTATAAGGTGGACAAAGAAAATGGATGTTTGCATTGAATCTTTGTTTGATTTTTTTTCTTTACCCCATTTTTCGATGACTAATTCGTTTTTCATTCGGTTAAGTGGTGTATCAAGTTACATGCCATTGGCAAACCTTATTTCTGTTGCTGTTGTAGTTTTTTTTTTTTTTTTTTTTTTTTTTTTTTTAAAAGTAATTGAAAATGCTTTATTTTTTATGTTATTAGATTGCATGATTTGAAGGAAAAGGAATTTCAGAGTTTTATTAAAAATGAAATTATAAAGCTGTTAGAGGTTTGTGTCATGTCAAGCTGCGTAAAAAGTGTACCTCAAATGGTTGTCAGACGTTTAAGAATCATTATGGCAATATCCATGCCAACGGAGTAATTAATATCAGCAGGTGTGGTTGACAACAAGTTTTAGTCGGGGTGAGTAATTTGAAAAAGCGAGATAAGGCAGAGAGAGAGAGAGATACAATCAAAAGTTGTTCTGGCTCATATGAATGGGTTTGGACGGGTCTTGTTTATCTGTTTAGGAGGGGGTTTAAGGCATGATAGATTAATGTTGTGAGTCAGCTGTAAGAATTGTAATGTAAAAGTGCAGGTTTTCTATCATGTTCAAGTTTAATATTGTAATGGCAGTATGACAAAATATTGCCAGTTTATCAAAGTATTATCGATAATGTAGAGAGCATATCTGATGATGCCAGTTTGATTTGTGTTTTAGAATTTATTGAATTTTTTTAAAATTGTTTTGAATAAATAGTCAGATGCAGGTGCAATAGGAAGTCATGAAATAGCAATAAATTATTTTTACGTCCTTGGAAAGTAGTATTACAATTATTTATTGACGATTTTTATCTTGACGTTGTTTTAATTTATTTAAAAATTAGAGTTGATGTTTATTTTGATGCCTATTGTTTTTGTTGGAGATTACAATTTTTTATGTGGGAAAACTGGTGCAGGAACTCAAAGAAAACCGGTTTACTTTTATGTTTAATAAAAGATGTTCATTAGATTGAAGTAGTGTAGATTAAGAAGGCATGATGAAAACAAAACATTGCCATAGTTTAGTGGTGGAAAAATGTCGTTTTTGAATATTAATCCAGGTACAAATAGGAAATAGGAAATATTATTATTATTAACTTTATTGAACATTCAAAGGACAAAAGGTTTACATTTCTAGTGGTAAAAGATCACAATTTCTTTTGCTCAGCAAGAATAAAGAGTTTAGTATTGAAATGGGAGTAATTTCCTTTAGCAAAACGGCTGGTCACAACACAGTTACCAGGAATAGTAATCAAGTCAATAGGTAATCCATTTCATTGTTTCATTACTCTATAGAAGTTTTTTCGTACCTGTGGGACTATAAAATAAAATATAACAAGCCAGGGTTGTCATGCTCCCCTGTTATAATAACACTGCCACGCCACACGTTGCAATGGTTGAGTTGTTACTAGGCCTGTGCGATATTTTTCCAACCTGATGCGATACGATGAAAAGCGATATCGATGCGATATATCGCAATACTGCAGTATCGTTAGAAACGATATGGCGATATGGCGATATGGCGATATTCAACGATATTGCGATATATGGCGATATGGCAATATTGCGAGTGACGTTTTTGAATTTTTTTTTGGCGTTTTTGGGTTGTTTTGACGTTTTTTTGGGTTGTTTTTGATGTTTTTTGAGTTTTTGACATTTTTTTGTTGTTTTTAACATTTATTGGTTTTTTTAATCATAATTTTCCATTGCCGATATTCCGCGATATGACGATATGACGATATTGCGTAATATCGCTATATCGCAGCAGCGATATATCGGAAATACGATATATTGCCACTGTAATGGAGCAACAATATATCGCGATATTTGTTTCAAAAAATTATCGCGTTGCGATATATCGCAATATCGCACAGGCCTAGTCGTTACAATGAGGTTCGGGCTGCATTGTTGTTTTGTGCGCTTCTGCGTTCTTCATTGTATATAACAAAAGGCCAGAGTAGAGTTGTGTATTGTTCTCCCGACAATGGAATGACGCTGCACTAGGCCGACAATGCAACTATGCAAATGGCAACCATCTGATATAATGGTAACACCGTCACGCGTAGCGAAATAAACTCTCGTCCAAGTACGGGGTGACCAACTAAACTCCGTTTCCAAAACATTGCGAGAAACTCCCATTGGCTGGAGCCTGTTTGCTCGCACATTGATACAAGTATATGGTCATATTTATGGTCATATTTATGGTCGTTTTTTGTTCGTTTCTGTTCGTTTCTGTTCGTTTCTGTTCGTTTCTGTTCGTTTCTGTTCGTTTCTGTTCGTTTCTGTTCGTTTATGTTCGTTTCTGTTCGTTTATGCCCTTTTATGGTCATTTCTCGAATTATTTTTTTGTGAGCATTGAACAATCGCTGGGAAAAGGCTCTAGCCAATGGGAGTTTCTTGTAATGTTTTGGAAACGGAGTTTAGTACTAAATAATAGAAAAATTATGGTTTTGATGTGACATGAAGCGATGATCCAGGCGGCCGTAGCCAATGCGAGGGTCTCATCTAAGACAGTAGGTACAGGTTGACAGGATTTTAATGAAAACGCAGAAGCATCTACTTTGTCGTGTCTATTGTTCGTTGAAAATGAGATGTCGGACATCATATCAAAGATATTGCTACTGGAAGGTGCTATGCACTAATCCTACACAAAATAATAATAAAAAAAAATTTTTTCTTTCATATTTCATGGAAAAATCTGTAATGAGTACAAATAGAGCAAAGAACAAATTTCTATCCGCAATACATTTCACTGCAGGATCTGTACTTTTTGAAGTACAGCCAAAAAATTAAAAAAATGTAAAATGACAGAAAAATCGTTAGTTGACTGGTGCACAAGATAATTTTCTATGAAAAATTCGGTGAAGTGAATCTGAGATTATAAATCTGAGCACTTAACTTATTGATTGCAATTTAAATTTGCATGACAACCAAAATCTGGATTATCTGCAATTTAAAAAAAAAAAAAAAAAAAAAAATTAATTAGAAAACAACGATTTTGTAAAACAATATCTAGCACAAAAAAAAATAATTAAAGTGCAATTGAGTGGATGGTTTTTATGTAGGAAGAAAATCTGTTGAGTCAGAACATGACAAAAGGTAGATTTGTGAATAAAATGCAGCTGCGCATTGGAAATATTTTTTTGTAATTAGCTGGGAGGCAGACTGAAAAGTGGATTTTATTTGTTTTTCGGCGACGGAAATTAAAATTTTAGACGAAAAATAGTGCTAAAAAGAATTGATTGATAGATTTGATAGAATTGATCAGATAGAGGCATCTCGTGAAAGTGTGGCGAGAAGAATTCATGGAATTGGAAGAATCTTTCCCCTCCAGATGATTCAGGGGGGTTTTATCACACATCAAGTTGTGATGATTTGCAAAGGTCTAGTAAAGTTTCTCTTTAGAAAAGCTGTAATTGAATTGAGTGTGTGGGCGTTGATTGTGAGTAATGAACGTACCCATGCATTAAATCTCGTTTGTTGCAAAGTCCTCGGGACTGCTGAATGTTGATGTTTGTGAAGAGACAATCAATGGTTTTAAGTCGACTAAAATGCCGGGATTTCGAATAAATCAAGTTTGAGTTCCTAGTTAACGATTCACAGATAAAGAGCTGAAGTAAAGATGGGATTAAGTTGACTTTTCTTAAAGAAAAAAAAAAATTTGAATAATTTTACCACTGTTAGCTTACTTTTCAGTCGAATAAACAAGATAATTAATGGTTAAGTGAATTTGAATCGTTTGAAGAGGATGTTGGAGCTACAATTAAATGCAAGGTCTGAAAATATCAAATTATAGGCTTAATGCTTTTGAACAGGGCGACTAAAGGTTAAAACTAATGGTAATAATTTATTTTGATATTTTACATTTAAATGTGGATTCGGCCAGATTTGATCGATTATATTCAACACAACTCTCTTTTTCATGGATAAATATTTATGACTCATCTGAAATGACATATTCACGTTTGTTGTATCGATTTTATTTTTTTTTGTTCTGAAAGTACACAATTGTTGTTTGCTCTGTAAGCAATTCACCAAATTACTAAACAATAAACATTGGAGGCTTGTTTAAAGATCAAAGTGCACTAGCTGCAGTTAGGAAAGTGATTTTAACAGCCAGTAAATGGACTTAGTTGCTGTATGTGCACATTTATTTTGTAATTTATTTTGAAATTCAAGTAAACAAGTTTGATTTTACGATAATATTGCGCCATTGCGGCTACATTTGTAAACTACAATTTTTGGAGTAAACATCCTCGTGTAAAATGGATGTTGCTTGGACGCGCTATTAAAGCCTTTAAAATTTGATAGGAATCTGAATCCAGGTATGGAAGTTAATAAATGCTAGGCATTTGCGATTAATTTATGATGAAGAATATTGAAAGGTTTGAAAGGTCCAAAAGGTCAGACAAACCGTCAATTAAAACAATTCGTGCACGAAACTGAGAAGTTTACTTTTTTGCATTGTACCGAAAGTAAAGTATATATTGTGGCATCTTATTTTAATCCTTTAGTTGAGCTGAGTCGAAATATCATTGTTTCGTAGTCAAAAAATGCGCGCAACAATAGAAAAACCCAAATGTAAATGATTTTTTAAAATATTTTACAAGCGTTTTCGTTTGTTAACAATGTCACGCACAATTTTGGACTACAAAGCAAGGTTTTTTCGACTCGGCTCAACTAGAGGATTAAAATAAGATACCACAATATATACTTTCGGTACAATGCATAGGCCATTAACCAATGGGAGTTTCGTGCACGAATTGTTAGATAGAGTTTAGTTTTTTCTATTAAGACACGAGAATTATTATAGGCTGAATAAAAAAAAAAAATGTAAAATCTTAAATTTCAAATGAGAAAGCTGTCTGATTTAATTGCTAGCTCAGTGAACTTAATCTTTAAACATTTTATTCCAACGTAATGAGTTTTTTTAACGTACATTAAGACGCCCAACATGTTTTTACAATGCATTTCCACCCGACCATTTATTTCTACCGTTGGCTGGATCAAGCAGGTGAATGTACAAAACTTAACAGTCATATAATTCAAAGTATATTTAAATTAGTATTCCAAACCATGAAAGAATGAAAACGCAAGCTGTGTATAAAGTTGAAGATTGATTAGAAAAGTTTGATTTAAGTTTGTTCTTTTCCTCCTCCCCTTTTCTTTAATACTCGCTAACGGATGGATTGGTTAGTGTAAGAAATACCATCACGTAACAAGGGTCATGACAGGCCAGTGTAGTGTTTTTGCGAGCAAACTGCAAACATCTGCAAAAAGGTGCACGTGATGTGGACGTTGAAACCACTCTTACCTGGCTAGGAGCCAGTTAGGGAATCAAGATGGTGGTAAATGAAGGCTTGAAGGCTCGAAGCCCGGTCTCACAATTGAGGCTCGAACAATCATAGAGAAAAAGCTGAAAAAGGCTCGTTACAGAACGAGTTGGAAGAAAAACAAAAAAAATATAAAATATATATATAGAAACGTTGGTATGTGGTGTGTAGATATATAAAAAGAAAGCTTCGCTAGAGTTTTCCAATTTTTGCTTGTTGGTGATAATAATTTTGAGTCTGCGGGGGAAGAAGCCGAGAAGCAGTCATTACTGCTGAAAAGCCTACACAAGCCATCAACTGTAGGGATAAGAGAGAGATCTCTTGGCAATGAATATTGCAGCTGTTTTCGTGAGTTCTATTCTATTGGGAGTGAGGATTTTCTTAGTTGTGAAGATTTTTTTCTTTCTGAGGGAGTTGAAGGCGTTATTATCGGTTGAGCAATGATGTATTCTTCAGCTGTGATCCTATTAATCCAGATGCTGGTAATGGGAGGAGAGAAAATGCAATAGGTGCATTTTGGAAACTAAAACTCGTGAAAAACTAGTTTTGTGTGTGGTTAATTTTATGTAGGTGCATTCAGGAACTAAAACATTTTCATGTTTCAGTTGTTTCCCTCGTTTCGTTTTCTGAAATGTGGCGTCATTTCCGGAGACGTTTAGATTTATGCCAAGAAACACTCATGCACGCGCGTTTTAGGAAACGCTACAATTTCAGCGTTTTACGAGACACGATTTGTGTTTTACACTTGCGCACTCGTTTGCGCAGCATCTAACTCTACTGTTGTAGAGTTAGATCGGCACCATTTGTTTTAGACGTCACATGACTGCTTCAAGTCATGTGATAGAAGCTAAAACTTAGCTAAAACTTGCCTAAAACTTAGCTAAAACAATAGGTGCGTTCAAATTGATTTAGATAAATTAACTTAGTTGACTTAACTGCTAAGTTGACTTAAACTCATTACATGTGACGTTTTGGACGTCATAGGTATGGCAAATGACTCACTTAAGGTAATTAATCTCACTTAAGTTGCGTTCAATATTGCCTGAATAAAATTCTTAAGTGTGTAGTTGACTTAAAGTGGCAGGATATGATGTATTTGACGTCATATTCATCTGAAACCTCCTACTTTAGACATCTTAACTTAAGTTACCCAATTCGTACCTTAAGTTAACTACACACTTAAGAATTTTATTCAGGCAATATTGGACGTCAATTTAAGTGAGATTAATTACCTTAAGCGAGTCATTTGCCTTAACTATGACGTCCAAAACGTCACATATAATGAGTTTAAGTCAACTTAGCAGTTAAGTCAACTAAGTTAATTTATCTAAATCAAATTGAACGCACCTTATAGGTGTGTTCAATTTGATTTAGAGAAATTAACTTAAACATTACATGCGACGTTTTAGACGTCATAGTTATGGCAAATGACTTGCTTAATCTCAGTTAAGTTGCGTTCAATATTGCTGGAATAAATTCAGGCTATGATGTATTTGACGTCATATTCATCTGAACCTCCTACTTTAGATATCTTTACTTAAGATGCCCAATTCTTAAGTATCTTAAGTAAAGATGTCTAAAGTAGAAGGTTCTAGATGAATGTGACTAACAATAAGTCAAATACATCATATCCTGCATATCACTCACTGTAAGTCAACTGCGCAGTTAAAACCCTTGGATGGGCAACCTATGACACGGTTGTGTTCAGCT
>JH431241.1:4546-15861 GCA_000239455.1 Strigamia maritima
GCAAAAACACAGAAAAACGTAGAAAAATTTCAATTTTAAAAATAGCACGATTTTGAGGCAAAACGCAAAACGAAATCGCGGGATTTTCGTTGTGTGGGAACCTAGCCTGATGCTGGATTCTCACTTGCGTTAAAATCGTGCGATTTTATTGCGTTTTGTGGTTTTTTAAAACTTATTTTGCTTCAAAATTGAGCTATTTTTAAAATTGAAAATTTTTTTAGGTTTCCACATGCAGCAAAAACACAGAAAAAATTGTAATTTTAAAAATAGCGCAATTTTGACGTCAGTTTTCCGCGCGGAATTCGCGCGATAAAGCGGAAAAATCGCAAGGGAGAACCCAGCTTTTCACAAAAGAAAAAAAGTCCAATTTTTAGTGCACAGTTTAGAAAAGCGAGTACTAAAAACTGGACATTTTTTCTTACCATTTATAACCATAAAAAAGTTATAATTATAAGGGAAAAGTACCTGCCGCAAACTCTGTATTATTTTGTAAATACGACTTGATTTGCGCATGCGCACTGAATGGAATAACAACAATAATCGTCTAATTCCGCCGCCATTTTCCCTCCGCTTCAGTTGCAATTTTGGCAAATTTGTGGCGATTTGATTATCTCAGGTTTGTTTATTAGTCAGTCAAACACCTTATACAAACCACGAGCCCAATGCTTAGGCTTAATTTGTGATAAAGCGCTTGATTGTGCTGGAAATTGCTGCCGTCGATTAAATGTCGTATATAATACGTTTCGTGAAAAATCGCAACCTGTTGTACGAAATTCAAAATTACGAAATTAAAAAAGACGAAATAATTAAAAATAAGGGTAATTTATTTCTCTGCTCGCAGACTACGTCACGTCATAGTACCTATCCAAGCTCAACTCTGAATTATCGATAATCAACTTTTTATCGCTGTTGGATTGCTTCGGACGGGGAAAATGTCGTGTGAATGATTAGTGCTTAACCAGCTCGAATAAGGAGGAAATGACATGTTATTATATGAGTCGTAAATCCTTAGTGTGATTTTTTTTTTTCGAGGGACCCCGGGTCCATATATTTTCCTTTTCTTTTTTCTTCTGGTTAATTAAGGGGTGTGACGTGTTTGAATTTCCTTATTCGAGGGGCTTGTTCAAACAAGTTGATATAATTTGCAATTATTCTTTGCTGGTTTATGGTCACGTGACAAAGATTGATGGTGGAAGAGCGAGGCGAGGGGGAAATTAGGAGTTTATTGTGTGTTTGGAAAGGGCCAAGTTTCACTGGGGGAATTGTTTGTTGTAAATCTAAATCAGTTGAGCATCATCTCTCTCCCCCCCCCCCATTTCCGATCCTTTTCTAATATCGCGTGTTTAACATTGAGAAATGATTTTTAGTTAAACTTGGCTTCGACGCGATTCTTATTTGCATCTTAATCAGTTCGGGTTCGTTCGATACCACTTGAATCTAGCTGCAATGGCCGCGTTTTTTACCATGGCAACCGTTTAGTGCAAGATGCGGTCACCATGGCGACGTTGAAGACTGTTTTTCTGCTGTCTGTGCCGTTTGGTAATTAGAGCTTAGAGCTCGTGGTTCGTATTCAATTTTCTGTCCAAATGGTATTTTTTTTTTTAAAATTACAATTCGGTGATAAGTGCACCATTTTTTTTTCTCTTTTGCTTTGTTTGGTCATCTGATATACCATTTTCTAAATTCATTTTTAGACTAAATAAATGGTGCTCTACAAGTTTACAATTGAAAATTTTTGTCTATCTCTCACGGTTTCCAAGATAATTTTCAGATAACCTTGATAGGACGTCTCAAGGTCAAAATTTGGACACCATTGGATTGTTCCACCCAACTTTCCTACCCTACCTTCATCAGATTTGATGTATCTTCAGTATTTTTGCTGAGCGAGCGAAGCTGGGCGAAGCTTTAATACGCCCGTCGCATACGCCTGCCCAAAAGACCCCCCCCCTCCTGATTTCTGACTAATGGCTGTTTCTCATCGAATATATATCCGATTGAGTTGAAATTTGCCACATAGCTCAGAAACAACATAATCTTGGTAAAATTCAGCAAGTTTGACCAAGTAGTTTTTGCAATATAACAGTTTTAAGAAAATTTACCAATGGCGCCATTGTGTGACGAAAAATTGAAACGTCACGCCATGTGCGCGAACAGTAAACGCATACGATAAACGTCCAAAAAACACATTGTGATTAACACTGATGCCCACTGTTTTGCCAAAGAAAAACCACATTTAATCTTGGGTTTATCCGTGACAGTAAGAAATTTTAATTGTCAAAATTAAATTAATTAAATTATTAGAATATAAATATTTTTGACGGTTTAATTATCAATTGGAACGAGCCGTTGTTATTACAGTTTTATTCCATGTACGGTATTACATACTTTGGAAGGGGAACGTTGCAAAAAAAAAAATAAAATAAAACCAAATCCAACCAAAACAAAACCAAAAGGTTCCAAATCATATTACAGGCCAAAACAGAAACAAAAACCAATAACTTGTATCGTGTACATCATTAAATTATCCCTCTCCGGCTTTCTCACATCTAAACTTAAACGTGTAAATTAAATCCAAAAGTTCTTGATCTACACCTCCTGCCAAACATGACATCCAGTCACCCCACTTGCTTGTAAATTCTCGCGTCGTCCCAAGAAATGCATATCGCATAAAAATATGATCCAACGTCTCTGCCTCTTTCCCGCACAGCCGACAAAGTTGCTCTCTCTTCGTCAACCACTTTTTACCTCCTTTATGCTCATTACCGCAACGTGGCCTTGTCCACATTTCCCGATTTGTAACAGATACATCTATACCCCGCAAGTACTCCACTTCCAAAAAGTCCTGCTTAATTTGTCGGTAATCATCAATCCTTCTCCATCGCCGCTGTATCCCTTGTTTCCATTGCCGTCCTCAGTGCATCCTCCATCCAAAAAATGGCCTCTTCCACCTGGTTCAATCTTATTGCAGCCATCAGCTCACCACTACCCACGTTGTTGATCATCCTTTCAAAATCAGACAATCAGTTATACCTTGGATAACAGTTAGGGTTCATCATCTCTTTAAGACAGATTAAAACAACCATTGTTAATTGCCGTATAAATAATATAAAAATTGCACCCAGTTAGAAATTTTAATTGATAAAGAAGAGTAGATAATAAAAAATTTAAAATAAAAAAAGCTAAAAAAATACCTCAAAATCAAACACCTTGGTGTTAATTGTATGCTGCAAGCTCGCTCAGCTAACTACAAGGGACAGGGGTCGGCTTGTATTACTAGTTAGAAATATTTCAAAGGAATCCAGGCTTTTCTAACACCCTGTATACGTGTAATTTCGATAAAAATAAAATTAAAAAATTCTGGCGCGCGTACGCGTATAAGCCCCCCTTTCTCCCTCTAAAAATGGACAAAGATTTCGTCCAAAATTTTCGTACTTATACATGAGTGTAGAAGTTTCGGGCCGGCATGCGCCACTAGGGGGACAAGGGGATAGTGGTCGGGCGAACTGACCAATCAAATTGAAACGTGATTAGATTAAGGAATTAACATTTTAGAGATTAAGGGATTAAATTTTTTTAGTATTAGTCATTGTTACATTTAAAATTACACTAGAAACTTGCGGACCACGTGGGTCCCTGTTTACTCAATTTTAAGCAACATTTGCAAAAGATTACATCGCTATTTTCAGTTTGAGTGGCGCCACCCTAGTGAGCAGTTATTGAACTATCGTAAGTAGGATATCATGGGTTGCAAAATGAGATTAAGTTAGGCTGAAGATGAGAAATAAATGTGTTGTCGTTATTTTTGTTGATTTTTCTATGTTTTTCTATTGAAAAAATTGATAATTTGATAATTTTTTTTTTTTGACTGAGATTTGGTTTTTTTCATGCGGGAGATGGTTCACTTGATACGGCATGAATTTATTGAATCTCCGTCAAAAGTACAAAAATGATAAAAATGCAGTTTTTCTTCACTAAAAACATTTCTATGCTTAATAATATTCAATTATCAGCTGTTATTTTTAATTTTTTGAAAAAAGAATGGAGTTATTCCATTGAATATGCAAGATGCACAACAATGTAAATGTGTGGCTGTTATCCTACTTCGGCAGCCTTTTTTTTTTTGCAGCGCCCTCTATAATCACTGAAAATAGCGAATACAGTATTTACGTTTTCTTCGGTTTTCCTCATCAAGTGGAATTTTCTTTTTCTTTTAATTATTTGCTCGAAAAAAGTATTTGAGTTTAACTTTTGACTCTGAAGAGAATTGATCGTCACTCATTTGAATAAACAATTAATTCTCATTCACGTGTCCATTTACTTAAGTTGTATTTTGAGCTTAGAACCGTTGTTGACTCGCGAGTCCGAAGAAAAACAGTGCTGCCCCCATTCTCCCTCTTTTCCGCCCCTCAACTGCTTTGCATTTCAAATAGGTAAACATTTCTCCCGCGCCTTTGTTTTCGTAAACGACCGTCGACGACCGACGTCACCCGATTCCTTCTACAGAATTCATAATTTCTCCCTTTTTTCCCCTCCTGTTGCCACTGCTTGCTAGACTGCTAGTTTATTCTTTATTTTTAACACAAAAGTGAGAAGACGAAAAGAAGGTTGAGTGGAATAGCGGATCATTTGTACGGGTGATCTGATGCGTTGTAAAAAAATAAAAAAAAAAAAAGTTGTAAAAATCGTCGTTTTAACTCCTCATAAAAGTGTGTTTCTCTCGATCGAGTCACTTTAATTGTGACATTTATAGAGCGAAATGGTACGAGCCTTACAAGCTGAGAATGGCAATTTGCTGGATGGAAATGGGGTCAAGGAAATTTGTTTGATTTGATTTAAACACTTTAATCGTTGGTCCGGCTAAATTAATCGACAAAGACATTTTATTTTTAATCTTCTTTTTAATTTTTAACATTTCAGAGAATATTTTAGTTGGTTCGCAGGTAGTGCATTATCTTAACTTGATCTGTGACGCTTGCTCGCAGCGTGTGGCATTTTCTTGTAATGATGCAATTTTTTTTTTTTTTATCATTTGGTAGGGTGCTAAAAGTGAAATATTTTACACCCGAGGTAAAAATGATGTGATGACCTCGTTTGAAGGTGTGGGTGAGATGCCTTAATTGTGTAAAATGTGCAGGTGCTAGACAAAATAGGCGGTTTAAAGTGAATTTAATTCGAATTTTGCTTTCTTGTAAATTAAGACCATCCGCTTTTTTTTGGGGGAGGCTGGAAGGAGGTCTAAAAGTTGCAATTAACTTAAGTGTTTTATTCGATTGAATAAAATTAGCTCCGGTCAAAGTTCAGCCAAAACAGATGGCAAAGTAGTCGGACTTGTTGTTTTTGGAATCCAATCAACCGGCATAATGCGTGATCCCTAGAAGACCCTCGAGAAGAAAAGGGGGGAAAAAAGGTTTAAAACATGATGATGTCAAATCGTCCCGGAAACCAAAACAAAACTCCAACAACCCACACACAGAACCCCCAGCAGCAACACGTACCCACCCGAGACAACCAACCATAAGCTGGGTTCTTTCTTGCGATTTTTCCGTTTTATCGCGCGAATTCCGCGTCAAAATTGCGCTATTTTTAAAATTAAATTTTTTTTTAAGGTTTTTCTATGTTTTTGCTGCATGTGGGAACCTAGAAAAATTTAATTTTCAATTTTAAAGATATCGTATTTTTGAGGCAAAATAAGTTTTAAAAAAAAACCGCAAAAACGCAATAAAATCGCGCGATTTTACCGCAAGTGAGAATCCAGCAATGCACACTATCACAAACCCACCGTCACAAAACCAACACCAATCCCAGCAAACACCAAAAAGTAAAAACCCAAGAAAACCAACCACACACCACGTAATCCCAAAGAGCCACGCAAGTATTGGCCAACAAACACGGAAAACACCACGAGCGTCTTGAACGCAACCATGTCCAACAAGACAGGAAAGGGTCACGTAAAGCGAAGTGTGTGGTTTTTGCGGAGATGTGTTTTTACTTGGCCGTTGCGTTGTCATAAATCACTCGATTTTTTTACGTCTTTTTATTTTTACGATCGACCGGGAATAATAAAAAAAAAAAGAATGCAATATTGTTTTAAAATTAAAATTAAAGAAGAAGAAATATTGGTACTGAACAGTGAACAGGTAATTTGTTATTCAGGAGAGGAAGAGGTGAGAAAAGGTCACGGTAGCTAGAATTGGTTGTATGAATTGTTTTCTTATCAGTTGTCGCTCGTGGAGCCCGTCCCTCCCGTCTTTTATCGCCTGGTCCACCACGAACAAAAGGATACAATATATTGTCGGTGATAAGGCAGAGGTTTGCGACACTATTGGCAAATGGTAAGTGAAGTTTGTGATTGGTTAAGAATGAAAAGGGTTATCGAGGGTCATCTGGATGACGACGTTTTGCTTTTTATAAGTTATAACCTTCACTCTTGACCGCCTTTCTTCTTTTATTGCTGAATTTGCAATAGCGATTTGTAATAGTCATTTCTTTTTCTCTTTTTTTCTCTTTTTTTTCTTTTGTTTTCGATCTTTCTCTTAAATAAATTCGATATGAAAGACTTAGGTTTATGTTTGGCGTGCTGTCGGATGGATGAGATGATTAATATTTGGTATCAAATATTGCAGAGCGCATCAAAAGCAGTAAATCATGGTCCTGGGGCTGCTCTTTGGTGGATTAGTCGCTTCTATCCATTCCCCTAAAGGCTGCTCATATTGATTCATAATTGCAGCCGCTAACTCGCATTGTGCAAACATGACCACTCGAATTTAAAGTTGACTTCGTATTTGACGTTCGAGTCAAAAATTATTCCTCGGAAAGAACGGGAAAGAACGGCATGCCGGATAATGGTAAATCCGACCAGGGTTCCGGAAAATTCGAATTTTCCGGCATGCCTGATAAAGTGAGTATTACGTTTTACAGCACCGATTCGATTTTTACGGCGGCATGTCGTAAAAATGACCAGATGTCTGATTTTCAAGAGCTGGTCAAACTCGGTTTTTCCGGCATGCCGTTCTTTCCGTGGGAATACGGTAATTAAATTCAATTTAGCTATCTATTGTATCCTTTAAATTGTTTTTGTTTGCTATTTGAGACCAGTTTTTCTACTACCCCCTAATCCTGTAATGTCCTAAACAAATATTCTTCATATTTTTCACCTTTCCGTTTGCATTTACGACCGATCGGGAACGACGGTAGGCGGGTTCGAAAATGATTTTGCACCGAACGACTAGTTCAACTGATGTCAATTGCACGACTGACTTTTTGAGTTAAAAAGTTGCATATGCATTTTCACTGGAATTTACACACAATTCACACAAACATGGCTGCCGTAATGAATAAACAAGCTGTACTTGAGCAATGGAGCAGATGTTTGTTAGCAAGCACATCATTCTTGTCCGCTTTCCTTTTACGACAAAAGTAATATTAGATAGTAACAATTCTGAGTATCATGCACGTTGTCACTACTTAAATTTGAAGCGAGGATTCAAGATGGCGGCAAATAGAACTCTTTGCATGCCAATTTTCGTTGCACTAAAAATGGGCCGTTTCCATTTAACTCGATTGTACGGCATTTACACGAATTAATTCGTGTAAACAACGTGCAAATTGATATTTAAAACCAGTGTAAACGTGATTACGCTCGTTTAAATGAATTTCCGAACCCGCTTACTGACTTGTATCAGCAACGTGACAGTTGACTTAATCGCAGCTAGCTATATACATTGCTTTAACTTAAAGGGAAAAAAAAAGTTGTGTTTCCTTGGAATGTGGAATGAAATAAATGAGTGAATATTTATGGTTCCATAATGCAAAACAAAACAAGAAGGCGAACGAAAAAAAAAAAAATAAAGTTTGAAAACATCTTTTTCCTTTGTGAATGCAGCGAGTGTTTTTGTTTGTGTGCTTGTGTTGTCAGCACTCTTCTCTTCTCGTCTCGTTCGAGGCTCGTTCGAGGTGTTTACAAATTTAAAATGTCTGTAGTGTAGTGTGGGTAAATATACTATATGTTTTCTTCTTCTTCTTTCACTGGTTGGCTGCTTCGCATGTGTGAGACCACTTTAAACTCCTACCTGGAGCTGTTATTTCAAGTGGCTTTTCAACCATCTGCACGAGTGTGGTTGCATTTTAGAGCAAAAATACATAAATAAATAAACAAATAATAAATAAAATTAAGGCGAATCTTGAGTTAAATCATGATTGCACTCAACTGTTAACTGCATACGTAGATGCAAACGGTAAAATAAACACAGTTTTGCACGAAAAAAGAAAAGAAACATTTTTACCACCATTATACATACACCTCCTTGCCAAAAAAAATGGAAACGGGCACTTTTTTAAAGTCAGAAAATGGAAATTTCTTAAAAGCTGCAATACTGACGGACAAATGGTTTTAAGAGGATTTATAGGAGTGGTAGAGCTATCATTTCGTGTAAAATTTTTAAAGATTGATTAAGTAGTTACTGAGAAAAAAATTCAAAACCACCAAAATCAGGTTTTTGCAATTTTGACAAAATTTCTCGAGAATTGTTGAAGATAAAATTAAAAATTAAACTTATCTAGAATGTTCAATTTCTCGGGCAACTTTTCTAAATTGGATGTATGGGTCTGCGAAGCCCTCAAAAAAAGTCATAATGGAGCTATGTAATGGTTGTCAACGATCAAAATTTTCAAAAAAAATCATTATGACCAGAATTTTATTCCAAATCCAATGATACTCCAAGATGCTTAACTGCGTACATATCTCTAACACATCCAGGATGTATGGCTTAATTCATCAAGAATTTCGGTCATAATGATTTTTCGAAAATTTTGATTGTTGACAACCATTACATAGTTCCATTATGACTTTTTTTTGAGGGCTTCGCAGACCCATACATCTAATTTAGAAAAGTTGCCCGAGAAATTGAACATCCTAGATAAGTTTAATTTTTAATTTTATCTTCAACAATTCTCGAGATATCGCCAAAATTGCAAAAACCTGATTTTGGTGGTTTTTAATTTTTTCTCAGTAACTACTTAATCAATCTTGAAAAATTTTACACGAAATGAAAGCTCTACAATTCCTATAAATCCTCATAAAACCATTTGTCCGTCAGTATTACAGCTTTTAAGAAATTTCCATTTTCTGACTTAAAAAAGAACCTGTTTCCGTTTTTTTTTTGGTCAAGGAGGTGTAGTACTCGCATTACTCCATCACTTAGCATTACTTACTTCCAGAAAAGAAAACTGTCTTACTTAAACCTTTATTATCTTAAATTTTAAAATTTTAGAACAACACATAATTTAATCAGTAGTTGTTTTGCAATTTGCAATTATAACTGCTCATTCTGTCTCTCATTCTTCTTTGTTCGGCTTTTGGAGAGCTACATTTGTTATTTCCGTTAATCCCATCCTGATTGATTCACTTCTGTCTAATTGTATTGTTTTTGCAAACAGGGGCGTTTGCAACTTAAGCTTCTTGTTTACATTTTCATTATTCCTTTACAACTTCCATCTCGTTTATAATTCCTTGTTATTCTCCAATTATTTTTTTTTAAAAAAAAAAAAAAAAAAAAAAAAAAAAAACAATAATAATAATAATAATAATAATTAAAGAATAATCAAAAGGTTAATCTTATCACTAATTAAAATCATAAAAATTATAAAAATTATAAAAATTATAAAAATTATAAAAATTATAAAAATTATAAAAATTATAAAAATTATAAAAATTATAAAAAATTATAAAAATTATAAAAAAATTATAAAAATTATAAAAAATTATAAAATGATTTTACAAAACAGTATTTCGTCGCTGTATTGATTAAATGCGATATATTTTCTTTAAGTTTGAATTTTTTTCCCCTTTCGAAGTTTATTATCGTGGTAATTAATGTGGAAAATAAAGAATAGAAAAAGGTGGGGGGAGGTGGGCTAGATGTGGAGAAGAAGGGATTAATAATTCTCGTTAACTGACGTTTCCAATCAGGTAAGCGCATCGAGTTGGATGAATGTGGAATTAGAAGACATTGTGTTCTGCTTGGAAAAATATAAAATAGAGCATGGAACGAGGGGAAGGAAAAGAAAAAAAAAATAAAATTCCACGTCCTCATCAATCTCCACAACTATGCACCTGTCATATCCAAGATGGAAGCAGGATGTTAAAATCATGAAGAATGATTACAATGCAAGGGCGAACACAATTGCCAGATCGAGACGAGTTCGATGTTTTTGATGAATGATCGCCGCATCGCGTTTTTTTAACTTTACATTTTTTCTTTCCTCTACTTATACTTTTATTTATCTGAGAACTACTCAAACCCGCCTCTTTACTTAAAGAAAATAAAAAAAAAAAAAAAAAAAAAAAAAAAAAAATGACGAAAGTCCAGGTCGATAGGTCATTTCTCACCCCCCTCCCCCCCCCCCCCCTTTCTTTTTCTCCATCCACTTTTCCTTTTTCTTTCTCTGATATCCCCAACCTTAACGATAAGATACTTGGCACTTCGTCTTGTGAAGAAATCCGAACCCTTTTGGTTTGGATCGACCATTTTCAATTTTGATGAAATTTCCAAATTTCTTCGAGAATTTCGTGCTGGAAATGATAATTAGTATCGATCCTGCGACACAATGTTAATTTTAGCTTAGAAAACGACGAACAGGATGTGTGAAATTTGGCTCTTGAGACTTCCGTGGCGTTGCGTGCAACGGTGAATTAATATGTAATGACGTCAATCTGGTTGCGACACGATGAAGATGTCGTGCGGTTATTGTAGATGGGATGTGGGGAGCATCCATTTGTGTTTGTGTGTTATAGGTTGAAATAATCGCACATTTAAATGAGAGGAATTTTTCATGCGCGTATCGCATGGCTTGTACCGAGAGAGAGAGAGGAGGGGGGAGCGAACCATTCAATCACCGGCTATGATAACAATCTTGAGAGTCAGTAGAGTGGCAAAGGCAGTGAAAAACACATTTAAACTGCTGGAATTAATGGCTCCGTGCAGTTACATCGACTCTAATCTGTCGTTAGAGTATCTTTACTGCATTTAAAAAGAGAGAAAAAATAAAAAATATTATTATCATTATTAGATAAATTCGATTTTAATTTAATTTGATTTTTGTATAAATTATTAAATTGTTTACTGCACTTTTAATGGGTTAATCAGGTTAAGTGAAAGAGTTGGTTTGTAAATGGGACTGTCGGAACTTGTTGAGTTTTTGCCATGGAAACGAATCCACTTGTTTTTTTTTTTTTGTTTTTTTAGTGTTTTTCTTGACACGGTTCATCCATCTTGAAGCTTGCTTATGCTAATAAGTATTTTTAATTTTTTTTTTTT